>CAAKMY010034157.1:0-41932 GCA_901111285.1 Corrigiola litoralis | reverse complement strand
CCGGGTTCGACTCCCGGCAGACGCACAGATTTATCATTTTGCTTGTGACCTCTTGGTTTTGTTGGTTGGTCTACTTATTTTGTACTACTTTACTCCTTATATAGCCCTCCTGCATGCATTAACCCAACTTTTGGGGTTCATGAAGCTGAAGTATCCATGGAAGGTAGAAGTGAGTGAATGTCCCCGCTCTGTGGAAGGTATTACTCCGAAAATACGACAAGTTTTCTGAATATTCTTACATAGTTATATGTATGTATGCAACATTTTTATAAACTTAGCATTTAACTGAAGACATTCCAATCTGAAAGTATCGTTCATTCTTTCTAGGAGCAGGGTCACATGTACTACATCTAAAACAAACCATGACATAATAAGTTGCAGGAAAAAGCTGGATTGAAAACTTCACTCTTTACCAAGACCTCCTTCCTTTGGGCATCTCATGAACATAATAGAAAGCATATATAGGAGCCAATATCACTAAATAATCTAACTAGAAGACCTCAACAGAGAAGGCTAAAGTACTCTTATTTTCAGCTAAAGGCAGGGCAATTTACAACAAAAGACAGCAGCATATCATCTACACGACTACATCTACCGTAAGCCTTGTACAAAATTTGGCAATTATGTAAACAAACATTGCCTAGTGCCTAGTTGACAACCATCCCAAGAACATAAACAAAAAACATTGTAGCAAAAACACAAACATATAATCTGCACCCTAAAACACCAACACTCCCATTAATCACACTCCTCACCCCCACCATCCCCCTCATACCCACCCCCCAACTCACAGACCCTCTCCCACACCTCCACCGGAACCGGCACGACCGACAACCTCGGCTGCCTAAACAACACAAACCCCGCCGCCTTCATCCGCTCGTCCGCCTTCATCTCACCCAAGTCCACTACCCTCCTCATCTCCCCCACCGCCCCCACATCCACCGCCACCCCCTCACCATCTTCATAGCATTCCTTTTCGACAGCGACAACGCCGACGACACGGCGGGACTTGGCCCCCGAATGGTAGAAAAAACAGAGGTCGCCGAGTTTCATGGACTTGAGGTGTTTTTGGGCAAGCTTGTTTTTGACGCCGTCCCATTTGGATTTGCCCCCGTTGGAGGATTGGTCTTCCCATGACCATTCTCCTGGTTCTGTTTTCAGCAGCCAGTATTGTTGTTCTTCTTTTCTGAGTTTTTGGTTTTTCTTCATTTTGGGTTTTTGTGGTTGGGATGATGGGGTTTTGTGGTTTTATATAGCTGGGTTGGGTTATGGCGGGGAAATTTGTGTGGCTTTGGCGCCAATTTATTTCACTTTTATTTGGGCTTGTGTTTGTACTGTACATTGTTTTGTTTATTTCATTTTCATAAAAATCTATAAATAATTTAAAAAAGTTCAGGCAAATTTAGAAGACGAAGGTGTGGAAATATGTTATAAATAGTGAAAATTAAAAACATAAATTATATTAAAAAACCAAAAAAACATCAAAACAAAAAAGTGTAGAGAACAAATACATTGCTGTTTTATTTTAAACTGATTTTTAGCAATTCTTACACCATGCATAGGTATATTGTTTAACTAATGTTTTTTAGGTAGGTACAGAGGATTCTTTTGAGACTATTGAGTGTACATGGGTGGACTTGGAAGGAAAAGGGAGGCTTTTCTAGTTTTCCCCTATTGGGGGTTTGAACTTGGGATCTCAGGGGTACTAAGTGTACACCTTAATGTATATACCCCCCCTTTTTATTTTCATTAATGAAAGAAAGCAACCAATGAAGTTATGGTTGTGAATATAAAAGAACATAGTTATTTATTTGCTCGAGAGTAAGGACTTTTGGTTGTACTCTCATGGATACAATATGTTTTTCTCATTTGTAGGGCTTTCAAAAATAAGGGATTTTGTGTATGTGATTTTTTGGTCTAAATCGAAATGTGTGCACTAAGTCGTTGATAATATTCTAATCCCCAACCTCATGAATGGGGTAAGAGAGCTCCAACCACTTGAACTAGTTCTCTTTCTTATGGCGCTTAAAGTATTTACATTGATAACCAATTTATTTATGTGGCATATGAGCTTTCTTAGGGGGGGTCTCTATGTGGTGTGTCAACTACGCGTGTTGCACTACATGCATCACATAAGAGATAAGAGTCTCGAACAAGAAGTCTTCGAGGTTGTGGACTTATCTAGTTGCGCTACTTTGAAGGAAACTCGGCGTGTATGATCAGGGGCGAAGCCCTCTAGTAGCCTAGGCTACCATAAAAAAAATCACTGAAATTACAACGAAAGGTATGTCCTAATGTGAAAATAGAGGGTATAAATGTATTTTTATAAAGGAAAAAGATAACCCCTGTTTTTGGACACTAGCTCCGCCTGTGTATGATATTTGATATACTCACCTTGTTTTGGGAGTTTTACATATAAAAGTTGTATGTTTGTATGATGTAAAGTTTGTAAGAACAAGATATATTTCGGGGATGGGTTTAAGTTAACCATTATCACGAGATACAAGTGATAACCCATTCACAGATTGATTTGTGAGATAACTTCACGAGTGTGCATAGTGGAGATTTTTGTTAGTATAACCTAAAACAACTCATTTTTCTCGCAATAAGTTGTCTCAGTGACATTGATCAAGCAAGGATCATCCAGCGTTGGAACTTTTTTCTCTCCAAATGCTATATTGATCAAAGGCTTCACACTTTTGTTGCAACAATTGTTCTTGTATGTACTCATACATATTGCACAAAATTGTGTGTTTTTTTGTGTGTGTATACTGAAGTTTTTTGTCAATAGAAGTTCAAACTACTCATTTTCCCATCCAAGTAATGAAATTGTGTCATTACATCATTCAAATCACCAATAAGGAATCGTCTCATCCGCATAATGAAGTGCTCCAACTCCAATGAAACAAAAATAAAGGTCGTGCACAGAGCCTCATCCTCAAGCTGTCACCGTTCATGTCTTGTTGTTCCTTAGAGGAAAGAATTATGGTACAACATTGCAACAAGTATAGACGAAAGTAAGAAGGTCCCTTATATAAGCTATATGAAAACTAGCCTTTGGGTTTGTCGTATGGACTTCTGCAAAGCTTAGAATCAAATATTGAACAAGAATTATGCAACAAATCAAACAAAGTATTGTCAGACGATTAGAGTCTTAATCAAACCCTGATTGTAAGCCTGGGAAGTGCAGAAAACTCTTTAGCGACATTTGTGTCCCACATCGATAGTTTGCACATGTACGAGAAGTCTAACGTAATATAAAACTAAACCCTGACACACTTAGCAACATACTTACCTGGACGGGGTCTATGGGCGATCATGAAGGCTCATGGCCTAGGATGGTGGCCTCCATTGCACTCAGGAGGAGCATCAGCCTAAGATCTCCCAAAGTGGGAGAGTCTACGTCATTATTTGTTGCGATGGGGGCCTGCTTTCGCGCGGCCCCTGCCATTGTACATTTTCTAATTTTATTATGCCGGCCTTGTTAAGGAGTTCGCTAACATGGATTCACTCCAAACCCTGTCAACTTGTTAAGTGGTGTGACTATATAAGAACTTGTCACAAGATTATAGTTTCATAAAAGTTAGAAAATTATAAAATAAACAATTAAATTGAAATCTGCACAAATATGATGCTTAAAGCAATACAAATGAGAAGTTATCAATTTGAATACTTTAGTTTCTTTCTAGTTCCTTACAATTGTAATGATGTTCAACTGAAGATTGACTTATTAATGTCATGAAGGAATGATATTTTTCCTGATCCTTACCAACGAGAGGGAGCTACCATTACTTGCAAAAATTGAGAATCTATGTTGTACACTTCTTAGCCTGTCTTAGTTTGGTTACAATACAATTAATCACGTAGTGGAGCAGCAATTCAGCTGATATACTAGAACTATGAACGTTACTGGATTAAAAGGTTGTAGATCCATGGGGTTGAGGGCAGTTGATATGACAAGACTACTAACATAGTTTGTTATGATGTAATTGTATGATACCTCAAAACTTTAAGTGACATTTTTTTTGTGATTTAATCATGCATCTATAATGTTTTCGCTATGTTACAAATCATTACTCCTGAGATAGCAAACCGAACAAGACTTCTCCCACATCGATTAATGATGTATGCTACCAGTGTACAGTGGCATATATAATGACGCTTCATAACAACTTACAACTCATACCTTTCTCGGCCTTTTGGCTAAGATCAAGTGTAGTATCTGTTCTTATCAGTTTAATATCTGATATATGGGCCAATGGCCCATACGATATTAAATTAATTTTTTAAGGGGGAAGTCCCATCACAGTAGCTTGCTACTGGGGTCTTCGCGCGTCGCCCATGCGTTGCACTACTGCAAGGGCCTGGCACACCCCACCAATCCTCAGTTCAATCTTTTGATTAACATGAAAATAGTTTGCAGAATGTATTTACCATTAATTACCCATTACTGTGCCTTTGAAAACCCCACAGGACCGTTGAATAATTACACTGAGGAAAAGCAAATAGCATTGGAGTATTATTATTCAAAAAAATACGACAAGGAGTATTATTCAAAAATTATGATAAGGAGTATTATTCAAAAAAATATGATACGGAGTAGAACCGAATCGGTTCCAAGATCAATTGCCATACAATCCTCTACAAATAAAAATAAAAAGGGATTTCGAAATATTCATGTGAGGATATGCATGAGAATTGTTAGCACATAAAGCACCAATGACAACGCAAGGCCCATTCTTCACTTATGACCACACTTGTCTTTATTATTAATTTTTTTTTTAGATCAAAATGTGCGCACTATGTCGACGATAAGAATCGAAGCCTTAAGCTCAGTGATAGGGTAATAGAGCTCTAACCACTTGAGCCAGTTCTTTTCTTACCCCACTCGCCTATGTAAAATGTAATACTCGGTACTTATTTATTGGGTGTTAAACGGTATCAAGTCAATCTGTTTTTCTCACATCAAAAATTACAACTGCAAAACCGACTGTGTATTCGTTTATCTATTTCTTTACATTAAAAATGTACAGATGGTCATCACAGACTAAATCTACAAAAATTACCTCGGATACCCTAGTTTCTAAATGTACAAGAGTACAAGAAATTCCCAGATGATGAGGCTGATTAACCAAATAAGCCTTAGCATTTAAAGGCCATTGCCATATTTCTTCCACAAGCACAATACTGAGTACACCCACTTGGAAGATCAAATCAGCCATTATTGCCCAAAAGCGAGGACATTCTCACATGAAGTCAAAAGAATATTCAAGGGCTTTGAAGTTTCCATTGATGACGATCCAGCCTGAAACGTGCATGGAGAACTGAAACACGAGAGTAATTCAGTAGCTTCCACTCTCAAGCTTGATCTCTCCATACTGCAACATTTTGTTGGAACATAGTATCGACAAAACCACTTCCAGGACATGAAATCCTTGGAAATTTTAACAAGAAACAACAGCTGATCTCTCCATACTGCAACATTTTGTTGGAACGTAGTATCGACGAAACCACTTCCAGGACATGAAATCCTTGGAAATGTTTAACAAGAAACAACAGCTCCGTAAAGGGCAAAGAAGTTACAATAATCTTCACAACGCAAACTTGTTCAACTCAAGAAGCTTTACTGAACCATCCCCTCCACATGTTAGAAAACCATCAGAAATAACTTGAATGTCTGTGACACCCACCTGCAAAAATGATATCATGCATTTAGTAAGAGTTTCTGCGGCTTTATAACTAGGCCATCCAATTTAGAACTTGTCACTTTATCTTTAGAGAGATGCAGTATACCCTAGTTACTCCACCAAAGCTCTGGGAACCACGCTGAAGAAAGGTATGCCTCTCGTGAAGCTTTGGCCAATGATAAACCAAGCTGGCCCTTTTAGCATCCCATAGTTTAACATCTCCGTCCTTGCTTCCAGTTAAGAAATAGCTGGTGTTTGGAATGGTTGAAATCTTTGTAATGCTCCCTTTATATGAACAGGTGAAAAAGGATATGTCAGGCAAATATAAACTTACAGAATGTGGAAAATGAGAAACAGAATTTACCTGAATGAGCCTTTGGTATATACCACAGCATTCCATGTCGATTTTGATCTCCAGTGATGGATGAGAGCTCAGATCGCACATCTATAGCAGCTGCGTCGCTAAACCTCTCAGAAGTATT
This sequence comes from Corrigiola litoralis, assembly GCA_901111285.1. Lineage (NCBI taxonomy): Eukaryota > Viridiplantae > Streptophyta > Magnoliopsida > Caryophyllales > Caryophyllaceae > Corrigiola > Corrigiola litoralis. The sequence continues at coordinate 35,763 of CAAKMY010034157.1, read as the reverse complement.
GGAGCCCCTCTGTCTTTTGGTTTTCCCTGTTGCTATATACCGAAAATCATGCAGTCCAACATCACCTCCTTTTCCACCAGTAACGATCAACGGAGAGATTGAACCAGTTCCCACGTCATTGTCAAACACAGAAATAGAACAGGCACCACCTATGCAAATAGGTGAAAAACAGATAAGTTAGAAAACACAAGTACGCAATATTAAATAATAGATTTAGATAGCTTGTCAACTTGCAACAGAAAAAAGCAAACAGTTACTACAAGGTAGATATGCCCCAATCCAAGACCACTCCTGAACTTTCTTTAGGAAATTGTACATGATAACTCATAAGTCATAACTCTATGTTAATAACTTTTCTACAGGGTAACCAACACACTTTTAGACTTTACATGGTGACTCGATACTTATGAACACTAGCATGTCATGTACCAATGTCATTGATTTTGTTAGTTTGCATATTTAAAACTAATGTAGGACTCAGTTGTAGTTTATAGCATCTTACCATATCCCCCCCCTCCCCCAAACAAAAAAAAAAAGGTTTTGACCTCTTTATATAAACTATCCATGCTGTAGCCCCAAATCTTCCATAGCAGGTAAGGTTATAAGAATTGTAGTTTCATTAGATTTAAGTAAAAATGATGCATGCACCTTACAGAAAATAATCTGCCAAAAAAAAAACAAACAAACCTTACATTAGTTATATAGATAAGAAAAGCTTGGAGGGAAGTGAGTGCTACTTAATTTTAAATATGAAACTAAAATTTTAATGTTCAAACTTTCACTAAATTTAGTTCACGGTATTCTAATGTTCATAACTACAAGGTGAGAATGTGAAGTAAAAAAAGTATGTTGGTTACCATATGGATAACTGGATAAGTTAAAAATATAAGGTCACCATGTACAGTTAATTTATATTGGTTGGATTTTCAGTAACCATTTCACAGCAGTAGTCCTATTGCTAACATTGGAACAGCAATTATGACATCCTAATGCAGATATTGAACATTTCTAGTGCATTAGTTGGATATTAGTTGCAGTTGGAGACTTGTAGTTCCCTATTCAGCTAAAGTTGAATGAGATACCTTCATGGCACATCACGGAAGCTCGAGAGCTTGTTGTGGGAGCGAGTGTATCCCATACAACCACATTAACACCATTGGAGCTATAGCCAGCTGCAGCAATAACCGAACCGCTTGTTGCAACATGACAAATATCTCTGTTAAAATCAATTGGCAGATATGTAAATTGTGCCATACCATAATGGATAAACCTTTAACATAATCTACATGCTAAACAAGCTATTATAATCACTTTTAAAAACCGGAGAGGAGTGTGTGTGTGTGTGTGTGTGCGTTCCAAATACAGTCTGAATTGCACTACTACTTCCAGCATAAAATCGACTCTGAGATATATGAGCCATTGTCATCCTCACTCAATGGTATCAAGCGCTCCTCTTACCCGAAATAGCATTCTTACAACAAAAGTTTTAAACCCACCGCAACAGTCTGGGAAAGAAAAACTTATGAACAGTGGATAAAAGTTATTGGCTCTATGGCATTCCACTGGGGGCTGGATCTCAGAAGGCCCAGTTGTATGCAGCCTTAGCCCTAACAAGCTATGAGGCTCCGGAAAGACTCTACCCAGCTGTTGTAGATAAGCAAACAGGAGGGAGAAACCAAAGGCAAAAGACGTTTGATTATCCTGTATAGCTTTCATATCATCTCTTAACTCACATAATTGATGAGAAATATCTTCCACTACATATGACACAGACAATAGCCAATTTCAAAAACATAGATGATAGTAATGATACAGTCTGCACAAGAAACAGTAGTAAATAATATCTATCAAATCTCTACAGTTGTAACCAAAGGGTAAACGCTATCACAAGAGTATCATAAGGGCAAACACAAAGCAATTCGACACAAACATCTTAGCACTTATTCGTCTTGCAGATCGCATTGAAATTGCAACTTGGTGCCCCACCCCCCACCAAAAAAGGCACTATCAGAATTATTACTATAATACTTACGAGGCATGGCCATTGAAGCATATAGATGTATCAGTTGGTATGACATTGCTTCTACCTCCCACCTCCAGTTGCCACGTACACACAGTTCCGTCTGATGCACTGTTAGCAAATCTGTGTCCAGAGCAGTCAAACTGCAAAGCAGAAATGGACGCAAGAGGATACGGAGGAGGTACATTAGCAGCTACAAGTACTCCATAAGTCGCAACAGCTTTCTCTTCACCAAACTACAATTATTGTAAGTAAATCAGCAGTATGACCATGTGTCCAGCAATAAAAGGCAAAAGTAATACACACGATGCAATTGTGCAAGTGTACGGAAAAAGAGCAGAATATTAATATTTTTAATAATATAATCATTCCTAAGTTTTCATGTAACAACAAATTAATTTTTTTTTTTGCAAAAGGTCCCGTAACCTGCATATTTGAAGCTAGCTCAGAGTAGCAGCTAAGATATCTAAAAACTTTGACACAGAGATGCAGTTCTGTAAAAATCATATCAATTCCTGCCTCCATCACCAACTAAACTTCTGTAAAAATCATATCAATTCCTGGCTCCATCACCATCTAAAACAATTTGAAGTAAAAAAATTTTTAACGGCGGAATATATCCTTCAACTGCAACTCCCTCAAGAACAATGGAACAGCTTGGGAGCATTTTCTGGCAGATATGTGGGCCTTTTTTAATTTCAAGAATAAACACTATGCAATAGTAAACACCTAATTACTTGTCTTGAGAAGCAAGGATTTTTTTTTTATAACTCCATTCTGAAACAAAGCAACGACGTTTTGTTAAGAAGAAATGAAGAAGCATGTTGGCAATTTGCAAAGACGGAAGGTAAGAACTAAGAAGTCCAAGATTTACTGTTCCCGTTTGAAACAAATGAATGTTCACATATCATGAAGGATGAAGGGTTTCAAACTATGCAGATTTAATGAAATTCGACAAGGATTTTATAGTAAATTCAAAGCACAATGTGCACAATGACAATCCAAAAGACAAAATATAGATACATATGATGAAGGCATATACCTCCCACAAGTAAATGTGAGTGTTACTGGAGCCAACAAGGAAGTAAGGTTTCAAAGGATGACTAGCCAAAGCCCTTGCATTTATGTTATCTATTGTAGCTGGTGGGTCAAAGAAATGATCAAAATCATCTTGGATTCCCCAGCCCATGCCAGTGGCCCCAATGCCAGCATAACCTGGAATTCCAAATACTCCACCAGTTGAGTCTTTTACAGGTCTTGCCTGAGAAACATCACCAAATGTAGCTCCACTTGATCCAAGGCCTGAACCTCCATTACTCCCAGGAGTGACACTAGTAGGAACCGGAGTAGACTCTGCACCAGCCCAGCCCTTCTGTGGCCAATCAGCTTCTGCCCAAATATACTCTGACGGATATCTCAAAGGTAGTTCATCACCCCAACTAAAGAAGCTTATGCCCTGTAACAGTCGACACAAAAATGTTCAGCTCCCTAAAAACAGAACGTCATTACTAACTAGAAATATATCTGTATGGTAGTCTCAATAAGTTTCAAGTTCAGGCAAAATTCTGAATTACAACTGATGAAAATGGAGGAAGAACTCATACCAATCACACCTACCAGACCATCAATCATGCAATCAGCCACAACAAAAGAAATATAAGAAGTAACAAATGCTATAGACATGCTAAAACTACCAGGTGGCATATTTCTGATTTTAATGCCGGGCATGTCAGTGTATGTTCTCAATTAGTCTTCTGTTGAGCTACTACTAGATTTTCAAAGATACTTGAAGGGGTATTGCGGGATGTTGTTGGGATTTTTAGATTACTAATACTTGCATTCTTGTAAATTCTAGGCACCCATTGATAAATTGAGAAATAAAGTTATGACATTCAACTTCCTCCATTCTTATCCCCCCTCTCTTTTTCTCCTATCTACTCCCTTCTTCTGCCAATCCTATAAAACCCCTTTTAATTCCCCTCTAACTTCCCCTAATCTCTCCCTAATCTTCCTCTTACCCCTTTTGCTTCTTTGTTCTACATCAAGAACACCATACAAATACAAACTTCTTGAGAAAGAAGACAGGAAACAACCGCCGTTACTATGACGGTGATTAAATGTACCCAGAAGCTAGATAACCTGTCCAACAAATCAAACAGACCAAACATGACCATTGCTAACAATGTGAATGAGCCCAAGTGTCACCTACAAATCATTGTCAGCAAACCAAGCCAACTCTCCAGGAGCTAGTTGGCTACCTTGATGAAATCCTTCGGGAATATGGACATCCTGGTAAGGATAATAAAGAAAAAGGAGAATAGGGTAGAAAATGCAACTTGAACAGTAATCTCTGATGGAATAGATTATTGCCAGTGTCACCTCATCCTTTCTCCAGAAGGCAAGTTGAACAGTAATCTCTGATAAACAACACACATGCTATAAAATGAGAAAGATTAGGAAAGCATATTTAGATTCCAGGGAATGTACCTTTTTACTGCTAGCTAGCACAGCCTGTCTTTGTCCAACGGAATTAATACATAATGCCTGTTTAATTGAAACCAGTACAATCAGCACAGATCTATGCAGCAAATCCAGAGTTAAACAATATACACTTATACAGAATACATCAAGTTGAAGAGCTATAATTTTGAAGATGAAACAAAAACCAATAACCTTACCTCCAAAAGCTCTCCATTTCTCCTGCAGATATCTCTAGGGCTGTGGAATGGAATACTCTCCTTCTCGAGAGCTGACACTTTCATATTAGAATCAAAAAGGTTATGACTCTTCACAGATCCTGCAGGAGGACTTCTATTTTCAGTACCACGAGGACTGCCATCGAAAATACCTTCCTGCTTATAACTTTCCACCCTTTCATGCTCTCCCAGGACCCCCATGTGCAAGTAGTTCCACCCTTTAACAGGCTTGTGGTGAATTAATACTGACAACTTGATAGGTAGTTGGGCAAACATTTCACAGATGGCTTTAGGATTATCACAAAGTTTTGCCAGTAATTCAGAGCTTGACGATGCACGTTCTTCGTTTGATCCTGAAGAACCAGGACTTCCAACCTGATGGTTAGCGAAAACCCCAGGCTTAGATTGATCAAAATCCTCCAGCCGCATTAGAGTAGGTATAGCTGTTCCATTCTCCACCTTATGCCAGAAGAAAGTGTAAAGTTGCAATGCAGTATGAAATGATATATGTGTAACAGTGTTTCCTAGTACTTCAATGAAGACCTGCCTGATATGTTTCAGGAAACCATCTGCATCAGGTTCAAGGGATACACTAGAAGCTAGGGCAGTACTATCCACAGAGTTACAAGTCAGATTATTATCTGATTGTTTTAGTTGAAAATTAATGAACTTTGACAGATGATGCCACAAGTATGCCCAAAGAGTTATCCACTTCTCATCTTCTGGAATCATGGGGATCTTATCGCTTCCATTTTCATCACAGAATCCATTGGTAACTGGTACACCCCCGCATGTATTAGCCCCTCTTGACTTGGGGCTAAGTGCCTCCACAACCTGGCAAAGGATTGCCTTCAAACTTGCAGTGTCAATTTCTCTGTAGCCTCCATTGGTTAATGAGGCCAAGACAGGCTGCATCATTGCAGTAAGAGCTTTTTCATTATGCTGAAGCATTGCTGAAGCGAAATATACACAATACAGGCATAAATCAAGAGTAATGATGGACTGCCTAATAAGCTCTTTACTATAACCATTACATGATATCATCAAAGCAGATCTAAGGCTGCAGATTGATGATACGAAACCCCTGGTGTAAAAATCCACAAACTGGAAGCAGCAATCTGGTTCTGAGAATGACAAATTGATCTCAGAGGAAGCCAGTGTCTGCAAACTAGCTATAGTGCTAGCAGTAAGAAATCTCGAAAGTGAATACGATAGAATTTCAGCAACATTTACAATATGCTTGAGCGGCTGAGAAGAACTACCAATAGTGTGTCTTAGCTTGGGCACATCAATCTGAGAAGCAGGACCATTTAATAGATGATACCTAATTATCAAAAGCCTATCACTGTCCGAAGAAACAAAAATCTGCAATATTGTAAAAATAAAAAACCTCAGCATTTCTTAACAACCAAACAAAAAAGTGATAAGAAAATATGACTTAAGACTTACCTTATTCAGCAGCGTATTGCGAACCAAAGCAAACTTCTGTTCGAGATATGCAAGACCTGAATCCAACTTTTGTTCAAACTTTTCCAGAAGAGCCCCATATTGACTTATCTCATGCTCCAGAGAGCAGTGGCCAGCTTCAGTTGATAGTATAGTGGTGTTAAGGCAACCAGGATGCTCCTTAACTAATTTAGCAACGTACTTCACAGCTAGATCTAGTTTAACTTGGTATACCAAACAACAAGCTACCTCATTAGCCAGCCATCTAGAAGAATCAGCAGAAGAGGGCCGCAATACTTCGGGTAGACAATCTGAATTTACATCTGTTCCCTTATCCAGGACTCCGTGAATACTGGCAGATGATGAAAGGCCTTCCAAAGCTTCAAGCTGACCATATTTCAAATGAAATTAATTCATTGGTCATATAAGTTGACTTCACAATGGAGAGGATTGGTAACCATAAACAAATGTAAGCAGACGCTGAACGGGGTTGAAGGAAGATACACTATCTGAAACAACGAAGAGCTCGTAAGGAGAAACTTATAACTCTATTTGTTCAACTTCCATTGTACTCCTTCTTCAATATTTCTCAACAAGCATTCGTCTAAATGAGTTCACATGGTATTGTCTAGAGCAACTATCTAATCTAGTGATTCCGTGATAAGTAAGCTGTGGCACCACACATTTAGACTTAGAGGCAAAACAAAACAAAATAATAAGCTTTTATAGTACATGTGAATATTAACCCATAATTTATTCATTCATGTATTAAAAAAATTCCATAAGCATTAAACCACGACTCGCCACCCCGCTCCTTTCCGAAGAAAATTAGAAAAGAACAAGGTTGCTCTCTCCTATTTAGAATGCCCCAACAAATAGTCTATTATGCTTTCACTGTTGCATTTTAATTAAAACCTTCACATAGTAACAACTTGCCCCTTGTTTTCACGTGTTAACACCAGTTAAGAGGTCATCTTTAACATCCTTGCCATTAAGAAAAAGAACAAAGAAGCAATGTTGATGTGCACATGCATGTGCATCTACAAGTCCAGAGCCTCAGTCTACATGTACAAATCCAGAGTGCAAGTCCACGTGTGTGTCTCTACACTGAAACTAAACACACTCCATCTATTGAAAATATACAATATGCAAGGATAAGACAGACAGGATTTACATGTCTCAATCAAAATATTTAACACATGTAAAAAGACTTGACTTACAGGAAGGCCACACTTGTTGAAGGCAGATGCAGTCACCAATACAGCCCATCGACATAAGACAGCCGTATTCTGCTCTCCAACTGCATTTCTCAAGCTATTTTTGGCCACCAATATTTGGCAGTATTGACCGATACTAGGGTCAACAAAAGCAGAACGTTTAACTGCTTTTTCTGACTCTGTGCCATTAGTATCCCCTTGCAGACCGAAAACAACCAGAAACGATTGGAGGTAATTTTCTAATATCCACTGCACATAAAGAGTTGATTGTGAATTCAGAAATGACCAGAAAAAGCAACAGAATGTACAAATGTAACATTGGCCATTAAGAAGCTGGAGTAAGGATACTTGTATCTACAATAAACTCACCTCTAGAACACTTGCAAGCCAGAAGTCCCCTTTCTCAATTGCAGATGGAAGTAAAATCTTTGATATCAGGTGACGTTCTGATGGTCTACCCAGTCCCTCAACAAGGCGACAAATTACAAGAGCAAGTTGGCCATCCCCAAGAGTCTTTGCACAGACAGTGATCGCAGATGTAATATCACCACCAAGCAAAAAGAAAGCAACTGCCAACTCAATCTGATGCCTTCCCATTAATACATAAGCATTTTTCAGAGCCGCAGCTTTATGTTTCTCCTCCTGAATCAAAAACGAATTCAATTCATAATCCGATAGAAAGAGAAGTAAAAGAATGCAACAAGTTCACACAAAATGAGCAGAATATTACTTATACTTGGACCGTTTCATATCAGAACTGATCTGCAAACTTGTAGTGCAATGGGGCAATGTAGGAATCATAATTAATGGCTCTGCTCATTTGTGTGCAAAGATCAATCACACTAGCTCAAGATTTGAAGCATACCTGAAAATTGCGAGATAGAAATGCAACCAAGGGCTTGTCCTTCTCATCCTTACTGATCTTAAAGAGCCCAGCCAGGACTTGAAGCCTATTTAACGCTATATAAAGCAGAGCACAGGCCTTCGGATCTTTATTTTTCAGATACTGACGTCTAGCCAGCTTCTCCATCTGTAAAGAAGAAAAAAGGAAAACAGCTTCCATTATATTTATACTCAAATGAAGCTAATATGCAACTGACACCTGCTTGGGGTTGCGTAGCGAATGAATACGGTGCATTTATCCTTTTGAATCTTTGACAAAGAGGGCAATTGAAAGTTGGACCACCTAAAATCTTGTTATTGGCAAGTGTCACAAAGCAAAAGCAGGATAAAAAAGAAAAGTGGAAAACTTCAGCGCAGTACAGTTCAAGTCTTAATAGCCACATTGCATAAAGATTAAATTCTAAATAGTAAGCAAAGTAAGGGCCTTGAATTTCCTAATTAATACCAATTGCAAGTGTAAGATATCATAAGATACGAGGCAGAGGATAAAATACATTAAATATTAATAAAACTACATATGACATGTTAGTAGGGCCATGCATATGTGTGACTAATACATGTATTGTGTAGACTAGCTAAAGGCGTGACTAGATAAATCTGGACCTACCCAGACCTTGCCAATGGCCAAATCCATATTGTTGCAGTGGTGGTTTAACATTAAATTTAACATAAAGGGCACTGATTTCCCATCAACCACAGCAGTTTATAATAGGAACCCAAGTATTAACAACTCTCACCAGAAAAAAAAGGAAAACAAAAGGTGAGAGAACTAATAAGAAAGACCCCAAAAGTATACCTTAGTACGCAGATCCATAAGATTTGAAAGCCAAAAGCCCGCACCAATCTTTCGCATTTCTTGCCAAGTTGGTTCTGTCGGTAGAATAGTGTCAAACAGGTTCGCTTGACAATCAGAGTGAAAGGCCCAACCAATCAGCTTAGAGTCAACAACTAACTCATCCACTAATGGTTCCCTATTATGTCTTCTATGATACTCCAGCTGCTGAAGCCTTATCGCACACCAAAACCTTACACAAAAGCAAGAGAAAATTCATGTCAAGGCATTTTAGAGCATCCAAAAGCAGCCAGATGATGAAGCCTTATAAAGAGACAAACAAAACACATGAAGTACTCTTAAAAAAAGCAGAAATCTCTTTATACAAAAACCGTATAGTTTCTTGGAAAAAGCCCAAAACTGCAGAAGAAGAGGTGCTTTTTCCCTTTCGAAGACTCAATAACTTGTAACCTTAGAACTTCGAAGTAAGTGAATCGATATCTTTGCAGAAGTTGGTTGATTCCACTTGAAAAAATGAAGTGTTTCTTACTACGATATCACAAGAAATTTGCAAAGACCCATTGATATCGTAAAACAGTCTTGATTGATGATAAAGCAGTACATAAAACAAAATACCTATCCTATTTAGTACAGTTAAACATGTATCCAGGTCATTTGATAGAAACAGTCTTGATTGATGATAAAGCAGTACATAAAACAAAATACCTATCCTATTTAGTACAGTTAAACATGTATCCAGGTCATTGATAGAATGAAGATCATTCAACAAGAGGCATAGCTTTTTTCTTTCATTATTATGTTCTTTGGCGAGAGATAGGAGAGATAGGTAACTATATCTACAAAGACCCCTCCTGCAACAGTCCAACGTAGTCTCCTTATGTAAAAGAAGTTTATTTTACTCCAAAAGAAACAAATTATGACATTGTAGCAAAGTTGATGATGTATGCTGGCCAAATAATTTGCAGATAATATGACACAATGTTCTTCCCTAGAAAGACATAAAAAGAATTTGAAAGAGTCATTTACATCCAGAAATACCTTCTTCCAGTTTCATCAAGGCTTTCATAGGGGGAGGCAGATTGAGAATTATGAATTTCATGCAGAAGGTCTACAATTGCAAACATTTGTATCTTCTGCAAATCTGTGAAAGCTTCAAGTACATGCAATTTCCCCAGTGTGTCATGGAATACAGAAGACTCAGGAACTGTCACAGATGCATTGAAATTGCCATTTGTAGCACCATAAGCAGAACTATCTCCAAAAAGCATCTGCCCTCTTTCTGAATTTGAAGACCAAGTGGTAGTATTCAGATCATTGCTCCACTGAATTTGACTAGCTCTGCTGTTTGACAATTGGCCTTCAAAATAATTTGACAAATTGATCTGACTAAGGACGGTACCAGACTTTGCAGGGATTAGTTGTTGCTCAACCATAGAACTCGAGGCTAGACACTCAACAAGATGGCAAACAGCAACATATGCACGTCTCCAGTTGCCTACAACAAAAATAAAAATCAATCTTATACAGTAAGGTAATAAAAGGTAAGTCAGAAAAGGCCAAAGATACATAATCTCAAGGACTAAAATAACACGAACCAGAGTGCCCCAACAGGTTTGCATATAAATGAAGTTATGTAGAAGCATGTATTTCCCGCCTTTTCTTCCTCCATATCACATGCATAAGTTTAAAGGGAAAGGAAACTAAAGAGTAGAGAGGGGAAGATCAAGACATTCAAAAATGTAAAACATTCATCTCCCGAGGACAGTTAACATAAACGACCAAGATACACGTTTAAATTACTAGTAGAAATGGGGAGCAGGGGCTTTTTTTAGAATTCTATGAGAGTATTGTGTTTGATTAACAACAATCACATCTTGACTTAAGAGGGACCACGTTCACCAAACATCCATGTAGCATCAGGCACAAACTTGTATGTTCTTACAGTCACACTTATGAATACAGCATTTGATTCCTGCTTGTTTATAAGGAATGCATGTATATTCCTTAAGTTCCTACATAACTATGGTAACCATTCCAACATATAAAGCTTTTCCATTGGTAAATAATGGCATCTAGCAAAAATATACCAACTTCACACGCACCTGAATATATATTTATCAGGAGTGCCTCAGGGTGATAGAAAGGCAGAGGACCACATAATTTCTCAGCCGCTTCTGTCAACTTTAGAACGCAACCCTCGTTTTGTGAGTTAACAACTGGGTGAATACCAGTCCGGCATGCAGGACTACCTCTATCCCTGTTATTTTTGAAAGATAAATCACCATATGGAGTCGCATGCCCATCAAACAGATGCTTGTTACCCATTAAAATTGACCAGTGGCTGAAGAGAGTAAAGCACTTCTCATGTATGACTATAATTGCCCCATTAGGCCCTAGAAGAAAGTCATAAATAGTAGGTGAATCACGCACAACAGCAATACACACCCAGATGGATGCTTCTGATGATGAAGTCTGAACACTATAAACCCTTTGGGAATATATGTGCAGCTCGTTCTGAAAGCACACCCCCAGAAAGAACATATTTTCCAATAGAAGCCAATGCAATGCCACTACTTCTCCATTCAGGCATATCTTATCTACCATTTCGACTGTCCCAGTACCCAAGAGATGCAGAGGTTCCCAAATATAAAGTGTGTGTGCCCTATTTGCTTGGCCAGTGGAACATACAGTTGCAATCTTTTGACCCCTATCAGCCACACATATTGCAGTAATTGGGCCTGAAGTGGAACTAAACATGCCCACAAGCTCAAAGGGTGTACGAATGTCAGATGATTTAGACTGCTTAATCCTCCAAAGTCTTGAACTACCATCTGAGTGTCCTGTGGCCATGTGATATGGATAACTGTACGAACAGGAGTCATTCATCACATCCAATATTTGGTTTGTAGAAGACACTGAAGTTGGATTCGCCAGGGAAAAACTTGTAACTTCATCACGAATATCTGGAGAATACGATGAGTAAAGATTCACAGCCATACAATATGTTTTACCAGAAAAGTCAGTTTTATAAATCCATGTGCTGCATTCACCATCCATTCTAGAGTCACTGTCACACTGGCAGCATTTTCCAGATGATTGATAGCAATGCAAGGTCACTTGCCATGATTGAGCATGAAATTTTTTCATCCATACCCCGAAAAGCAAGAAATGATTGAATCTGAAAGTATCTTTACAAGTTGAATCCAAAGGAACCGAGACAATTTTGTCAGGCCCATCTATGTCATCAGGACCTATAAAAGGAATAGTACAGAATTTATGACAAACTATCTCCTGTTCTTTGGTTTCAAAAGTTCTTATGATATAGCAGTCTATTCCTTGAACGTGTCCGATAAGAAAAATCCGGTCTTCATCCAGACATAATGGAAACCAATTCAAGCTCACACCCTGTGCTACCGTATCCCATATAGTCATTTTCCCAACCGGTTGCCATGAAGGAGTAAATGATGGCAGGCCCGAAAAGCTACAAGAACTCGTAGAAATTGACCAAAAGATAAGCAGCCCATTAGAATCCAAGGAAACAGCAAGTTCAGTTTCATACATAAAAGGATGCACAGCAACTTGTAAAATTTTACCGCTGTGACCAAGAGTGTCCAAGACTCCTCCAGACTGAGAAGATAATTTATAATCCGTTTCACATGTATGAGAAGGAGAGTCCTCAGCCTTCAGAAGTGATTGATTACATAGCACTGACAGGGCCAAGGAGCTGCAAGGGAATAATTGAATCAATGAGCATATAGCCGGGGGACCAAAGCATAGTTTCCTCCAAATAGCAACTTTTCCAAAATGAGATCCTCCAGTACACCTCAGACGTTCGTGATCACAGGAGCTTCTCAGAGCAGGTTCCAGTACATTCTGTCTCTTCCATAACGTCACTCGTGGAGACCGCATTGTGGTGATGTCATCCAGGCAGTGGACAGCCCAGAAAGTAAGCATTTTGCCTGGACCAAACCCAACCAACCATTCACACCTGCCAACCTCATTAGTTTGGTCTCTCTCAGTACAGAAAAGTTGGTTAGGTCCATCACCTAGACAAACCACACCTTCTATATCTGAGGCCCAACTTAAGAAAATATCTGTGCCTAACATACCATTCAGTGATTGATTTATCTCAATGACCGCAACAACACAAAAAGATCGCCTTGAGGCCAACTGATTAAGATCATCTTTGTGGCCTTTTCGGATCCTACTGCCGTCAACCTCACTCCACAGCCTCACAGTCCCATCTAAGCAGCTTGTTAACAAAACCTGTCTTGGTGCATAAAGAGCAGCTCTGTTCGATTGACTTCCTGTACAAGGTCTCCACTGAAGCGATAAAACAGGTTGAGGATGCTGTAACTCAGTGGCTACATATCCAGATTTCCCGTCGTTGTGGAACACACTAACACAATTACATGCATGGCAACTCATAGAACCTAGTTCTTTACCATGGAATTTAGTAGGATAAGCACCAGTAGCTGAAAGTCCTTCAAGTGACCAAGTGGCAGAAACCAAAGTCTGAGAGACATTCATCCTGAATTTCCATGCTATCTCCCAAGACTTGATGTTTCGTTTCCACAGAACTACCTCTGTCCCTCCTGCGATTATTCCATCTCCAGAGCCTGTCCATGTGATGGCCTCCACCTTGGCAGATTGCACGAGTAAAGCGGTCTGGCTCCAACAAAAAGAACCTGAATATGAGTAAATTAATTTATTCTGAATTTTAAGCAAACTAAAGTAGTCTATAAATTTTTAATTTTTTTAATTTTTTTTTACACAAGGGGTGCAAGCAGAGTCTATAAAATTTTTATGGATGTCAATTTAGACTCTCGTCATGTAGATACGCTACAAAAATTTAAGGTTTCTTTCTCCTAGGTGAGGAGAAGTATTCAAATCAAGCAGCCTCGCTAGTTTTGCCTCAAGTACTACATAAATGTAATTCACAAATATCCAAAAATATCATGCAATAGCATTAGCTAGTTTTGCGTCCAGTACTATATTCGTTTCATAAGATTATCTATTCATTGTTGTCACTCGTACATATATCGAAAAAAAGCTGCATAATATGTCACAATTCTATAACAAGTGCCTCATCTTTCGCCAAAATGCGCAAAATCAACCTCAATTCCGATCAATGAGACTCCGCAATTCAGCACACTAACTCTCATACTTCACCTAATTTACATTCAAATTTTTAAAATAAAAGCAGCATAGTATGTCACAATCCTGTAACAAGCGCCTCATCTTTTCCCAAAATGCGCAAAATCAGTCTCAATTCCGATCAATCAGACTCCACAATTCAGCACACTATCTCTCATAATTAACCTCATTTACATCCAAAATTAAACATAAAGCAGCATAATATGTCCAATTCCACAACAAGTGCCTATTCACAGTCCAAAATCGCCATTTCGCAAAATGCGCAAAATCAACCTGAACTGAGATCACTCACAATCCGCAATTCAGCACATTAACTCTCACAATATGTCACAGCCCTATAACAAGTGCCTCGTCTTCTAGTAAAAATGCGCAAAATCAAGCTCAATTCCAATCAACCACACTCCACAATTCTGTACATTAACTTTCATAATCAACCTTATATACGCTTAATTAAAATAATGAAAGCAGCATAATATGTCACAATTCTATAACAAGTGCCTCGTCTATTCACAAAAAATCGTGCAAAATTAGTCGCAATTCCGATCAACCAGACTCCGCAATTCAGCTCATGAACTCTCACAATTAACCTTATTAACATTCAAAATTAATAATAATACTTCAACGATCACCATAATACTTCAACAATCATCAGCACAGTACAACATAAAATAAAGGAGCAGCATAATATGTCAGAATTCTATAACAAGCACCTCGTCTTTAAAAGCGCACAAACAACCTCAATCCGATCAACCAAATTCCGCAATTCAGCTCATGAACTCTCATACTTCACCTTATTAACACTCAAAATTTTAAAATAAAAGCAGCATAATATGTCACAATCCTATAACAAGGGCCTCGTCTTTTCGCAAAACTCTGCAAAATCAAGCTCAATTGTTTCTCATACTAAACCTCATCTACATTACAAATTAAATGATACAATATAGAGCTACACAAGTCATAACCTCATAATACTATATCAATGATCAACATCATCACAGTATAACATAAAAACAAAATACCGGAGCAGCGAATTACTACCTAAAGAGCTCTCATACTGAAACAAAAACACGCGATCACCAGCAGCAGCGGCAAGGTCACCGGATGCCGGACTCCGGAGCGACCAGGAAACCGAAACAACGTCGTCCGAGAGGTCGAAAACCTGCCGAAAGAGCGGGCCGAGGGGGGGAGAGTGAGGGGAGGGGAGGTGGGAGACGACGAGGAGGGAGGCGGCACCGTAGGCCACCCATGAGTAGCCGGAGAAGTCCGGCAGCCAGTCGAGGACGGCGGATCCGGTGGTGGGGGACGGGGTCGGTGACGGCGGGATCGTTTCGGATTTTAGGAGGTGGAGGGGGAGGTGGGGGACGAGATCGGCCGCGGAAAGTGCGGGCATTTTGCGCCGTAGAGCTGAAAGGGTTGTTCTAACTTAACCAGTGGTCGTTTCGCTATAGAGGAGTGGGAGTTTGTTGGTGTGTCACATAGTCAAATATAGTAACAACATGTTTCAAAAAGTCTTGTAATCAAAGTAGACGGTCTTTTCTAATAACTACGATTTAACATCATATATTTTGAGGAAAATCTTTTAAAATATCTTTTTTTTTTCTTATATATCATAAATATAAATTGTGTTATTTTGATCAAATAAAGGGATCTATATCTTTGAATTGACCCTTGACTTTGTCACCAAGGTTTGTAATAGGGAGTTCGTATACTTTCATGATAAAACTAGGTGGCCTTTTAATTTCTAATAAATTGTGATACACTT
This sequence comes from Corrigiola litoralis, assembly GCA_901111285.1. NCBI lineage: Eukaryota > Viridiplantae > Streptophyta > Magnoliopsida > Caryophyllales > Caryophyllaceae > Corrigiola > Corrigiola litoralis. Next base: position 19,769 of record CAAKMY010034157.1, on the reverse strand, counting down.
TAAGTTACAAAAAGTTGTGTATAAGAGTGTTTAATTTAACTATGGGACTTTCAATTAATGAAAAACATTTTTCTTAAAAATAAAATAAAATAAAAGTCACTACTAAAAGTTCATGAAAAGAAAGTTACAGTATTTTCCAAAAGGCAGCACTCCAGCACACTCTCCCCCTACGCATCTTTCAATCCTCCATTGCCGCAGTGACATACTCTCTCGTCCTCCTCTTTTTACTTCAGGTTTTTTTTACTCTGATGATAAATCACAATGTTTTTATATTTTTACCCATTCAATTTTGATGACTTTTATACTTAACTGGTTCAAGTTTACTATATTTCGCATATAAGATGTTCGACGAAATGCGTGAATGAACGTCTATTTACTCTGCGTATATTTACTGTCTTCTTATGTTATTGTTATTCTCCCCACTTATTGCTTGCCCAATTGTTTTTCGCAAATTCTTAGGACAGACCGTCTACTTTTATGATCAATAAGAAAGGATTAGGAAAGAGTAGACGAGACGGAGCTATGCTAGCCCAATAAAGGCATATAAATTTATAACTTAATTCGGGCTTCTAATGAGCTTAAGAAAATTTAGTTTGCAAGGAGTTGGTAGACGGTATTTTCTAAGAATTTGTGATGATCAAAATAGACGAGCTCCCTACAAGTTAAACTAACACAAGCTTTCTACAAGCTTTCTACAAGCCCAATTCAAATCAGAGATATATATCCCTTTGTTGGGCCAACATGGCTCCTCTAATTTTGTGATAAAGTAGACGGTCTCTCCGGTACCTGTAATTGAATTGTTGGTGCCCTTTTTTTTTTTTATGACTGCGAATTAAGAGTACATTTTTTTTTGACATTTTTGGACGTACCAATTTGAATCAGATAAATACTTGCTCCTGATTAGCCGAAAAGTATTGGGAGAGGCCGTCACTTTTATGATAAAAGTAGACGGAGCCATGGCGGCCTAATAAAGGAATTTAAATCACTTATTTGACTAGGGCTTGCCGGAAGCTTGAGCTAATTTAGCTTGCATGAAGCTCTTTTTTTTTATTTATTTTAAAAGTAGGTCTTTTCTAAGATTTTGTGCCAATCGGGGGGAGGGGGGGGGGGGGGGCAGAAATCACATTTATGTGTGGAATTCTTTTGTGATTCAAATTGAATAGAAGTTAGCTGGGCAATATGGTCTTAGTGGTTGTGTTTTCGTGTTTAGTTTGAAGGGAAGTTATATATTGATCATGGCGGCTGAGGAGGCGAAAGATCCTTTGAAAGATGTGGATTGGAAAAACATGGGTAAAGACGCGAATGCTGCTACGAGTGTGGCAGAGAATGGCCAACCAGTCGTCAAAAAGCGACTTCCGAAGAAGATTCGGCAGATTCCAGAGTGCTATTTCCTTCCTAAGAGATCCATACCCTCTGCAATTGCATTTTATGGGTCCTTTATCGTTGCTGGGGTTGGTGCCGGCATGCTCTTGGAAGGTTGGATTAACAAGAAAGTTAAAGGTATGCAATCTTGGAGTTCCTTGCAATCACTAGGTCTTGCTTAAGAAAATTAGTTGTTCTTAACTGAGTGGCCATGATCCTGCTTTTTATTGCATATTACCCTGCAATCTCTATTTATTGATGCACCTCTCATGATCCTCAACCTACTAAGTTATTCATGATATATCTATCTTTGTGGAGACTTAATAATCAGTTACCCTTTGTAGCATTTTACCAGTGTGGAAACTTCTCACCTTTGTAAGCCTTGATAACTTGATATTATAGCTAGAATAAAGCTGAACTTCTGCTGTGAAAGGTGAAAATGATTTGAAGTTAGTTTTGTAGTCCCGATAGAAGAAAGCTAAGCTCTGCTAGTTTGTGATTTTATGTTTGAAGGATTGCAAGCTTTTATATAGGAGCATTAGGTAATTAGTTTGTCTACTTAAAATGAAATCATGCAATAATTGTAAGTTTCCATGTTGGTAATTGCTTAGTGATTGTTGCTCCTTGAAATGATTACAGAGGATGGAGGCGTCATCTGGGAGTTTGATAAATGAACACTGGACAGCAAAAAGATCTGTCATCTCTTTTCACCTTTATGAAGGCTGTTTCAAATGTAGTGAAAGGTTGTCCATCTCAGACTTGGTACTGAACTCTTTGTGATCTTGCTCTTAGTTTATTCTTCTATTCATTTTGGTAAAATGATGTACTTATTCAACGCTTTACTTTCTCCTTTCACTAGCTATCACTTATCAATAGTATAGAAGTTTTGGTCAATGCAAAAATCTATGATGTATGAGAAACCTGGTGTTAGGGAAATTGTGGAAGTGCCATCAGTATTGACTGTAAAATATGCAACTTATCCATTGGTTCGGTGTAAAAGCTCCCGCTTTGCGTAAGTTGGACAGATTTCCTTGGTCGTTGCCTCATTGAGAAAGGGTAACTTGTATCAAGGAGCACTAGACTTGCAGCATCAGTAATACCATAATAATGTTTCTTTCATATCCATCTACAGCTCCATCCGGCTGGAACTTGAACTGTGTTTTATTCAGTGAAATGCGACCAAGGAAAATGGTTGTGCATACATTGAGTAGCATTGGAGTTGTGTTTCTATTATTGTTGCTTCCATTTGTTTTGAATATTGTGCGGTATTAATGGAACTTTTTACCACCTTTTTATGAGCACTGCTCTATTTTTAAATTGCCATTGTTACAGTTTCATCTGTTAGTGACATCAGCACTTGCACACTAAGCATTAAGCAAGGTAGGTCCTGTGCTGAATATTGGATTTGGTTCATTTCCCCTCCATTGATCTTACTTTATTCGCATAGAAAACAAAGATCAGTCTTTAGAGCGCCCAACTCTCAGGTTGAAATTCTGATTTTGGTTTTAGAGATCGTTTCTTACAAACAAAAAATTGCTGTTCTTGTGCTGCCAGGGTTACCAGTTGTTTCAAAGCATTTTAAAGCATTGTTCTACACATGTTGTATACTTGTATCCTTGGTTTCCGCAATTGACGACTGCTTACTCTTCCACTCCATGGGTCGGTTACGAAGGTAGGGTAGAATGATCACGGTGATTGACAATTATATTAACTCTTGGGTGATTTCCCCTTTATGAAATGAGGGTAACACAAGAAGAAATTTTGTAGGACCTAATAAAAGGAGAAGAAGTTGTTTGTCCTTCATGTGTCTGATCAGTCTATCATACCTCGTTTGCTAGGTGTTCTCTTTCCTAATTTTTTTATACTTGGCCCATTTAGGGTCCTTCTCCGCCCACGAATGTGTGTCAATCCGAACATTACATTATAAGAAGCTTACTATGGACGACCCATTTTGTTCCAACTCATTTTTGGGGGCAAAATGAAGGGTAACTATCCATGTCAATGATCGTGCATGAGTATGGATTTATTATTTTGTTAATCTTGTTTATCTATCCTCCCCCCCCCCCCTCTGCCTTACCCCTTCTCTTATGTTTTTCAACGAGGTGTTCATATTAACCGATCCTAATTAATTTGAGAGTAAGGCTTGCCTTTTGGTGTTCTTTTCAATTTGCTAAAATCAATTCAAATATTTAATGTGTACAAACTTACTAAGGGGTAATAGTATATGTATTGTAGAAGTAATAAATATAACTTGCCAAAAGTCACGTGCTCAAGTTACTCAAGGAGAATCAAGTGGTTTTACTTATTGTTAGTTAGTGTACGATATATTTCAATATACCTAAACAGATGTACATTCTCACTTATTAATTATGTAATATATTTCTTTTGAAGTGGTTTTATAAAAGAGGCGAATAAAAACACTTGAATTTAATTTTGATATGCCTAAATCAAGGTGTAAATGAGTATACACTTTGTATAAGAACTTGAGAGTTGAGGTGTATTACTAGCAACAATGTTTATCATTAGGCCTCATCTGACAATCCTTGTTTCGAGCAATCGTTAGAAGTCTTTTTGACTTGAATCAATAATCTTTCATTTTTAATTCATTTTTTCATTTTTTATTTAGGTCACTCCTCTTTTAATTCATCAATAAATAAACTCTACCTTTTTGCACGGAGTCATTAATATGAGACCTAAGTTTTCGAAATTGAATATTATTTCAAGATGAGTTTAGAAGATTTGGCACCATATGAGCTAGCCATGAGAGCTTCGTGTATTCTTTGTTAATGTTGGTTTTGCCTTTGTTTTCTCCCCCGACTCCTATTTCATCCTTCCCCTTTGACCTTCTTAAGTGTTTACTAAAGCAATGTCTATATATGCAATATGCCATAATTGTTACTAATGAAGTGTATATAGTCATGACATAATTATGATTGTAATTTGGTTATATTATCTCCAATTTATAGCCAAATAATTCATAGGTTAGTCTCTATTTAAATATATCTTATTCAAATCTTAGCATTCAAATGTGTGTGAGACTAAAAAATATATTTTTTTGTTGCATTTGTATTAATTCATTTCTACAATATTCTCATAACATCTCTGTTTGGTACATTACTATGTTTTGTTGGTAAAAATATTGTTTCATAGTAAAAACAAAACGAATATAGATAAGCATGAATGTCTACATAGATGACAAAATAATTCAAAATCATTTAGCATCTCCAAAGAATAATGTTCTTATTTAATTTAGTCATATATAGTAATACAACCAAAAGGATCGATTTGACTTGGATACTCTCTCAACTCAATTATAATATGGTCTTTTACACCATGATCTTATTAGTTATAGATTGCAAACATACAAAATAAATTTTCTCAATTTTTTTGTAAATCTTCTCTTTTCCTATACCTTTTGCACCACAAAGTCTTGTGACCAATCATATATCGAATTTTCTCTCCACCACCCATAATAAGGTTTACAATCAAGCATTGGTTAAACACCACCTTTCCGTAAATAGGATTACTAGCGGAATCTGGACGGTGAATATGAATGTATTCAATACAGTCCCCGAACATCCTGCTTAGTCACCATATGAAAAAAGTGTCAATATACAAAGTTTGATATAAAATTATCGCCCACGTAAACAAGCTCTATTATAATTTCTATGATCATTTTCGCGCGGTATGATAATAACTTTTAAATTGTATACTTGGAAATCCGCTTTTTTGAAATTTATATTTGACGAATGGAGTAAATAATATATTATAAAATTTATATATACACACAAGGAATAATCTTTCTTTTAACATCATAACTGTCCTGTTTCGCGAATGTGATAACACCAATTGAAATCATATATTAAGGGTCCTTTTTTTAGGTTTTTTTGGGTTATCATAAATGGTAAGTGTTAAGTTTTATAATTAATATAACACAAAACCCGCGCGCAAACACAAATCACATTTAAAAATCATAACGGCCATTTTTGCCGCGCATGTTACAACAAAATTTAAATCAAATACTTGAAGATCTCTAGCTTTGGAAACCTGAAATCCACTACAATTGTATTGCATCTAATAGCACACATCATATATTACATCTCTTCTACAATTATAAAATATTGACAAAGATTAGAGATTTCAAACGAGACATCCTAATATGAACATGAGGCACTATAAAATGATGATACATGTAAGTTACACAGTCAATTTTTCAAAAATTCATAACATTTTTCATAATCACTTTTGAGTTTGTACACCAAATACGAAGCCTATAAAATCTCATTTGCACATTTAGTATCATGGAAGAAGACACACAATAATACACACATAAGATATTGTGAAGTGCAAATTGATATAAAGCAATACCATGTGAAAAAATGGAGTATTTCATTTTCGTAAATTGGTTTGCCCCTTGAAAATGTGATATAAAGTGCTCTCATTTCTTCTTGGTCTATTGATTCTTCGGGATACCAAGGCCTTGCATTGGGGTTAAGTGTTGAGGAGACCGGCCCTACTTTATGTGATGCATGCACGACATTACGTGAAACAATAGAATTTTCTCTCACATCCATGAGAAAAATTGATGTGATGTTAAAGACAATGAGATGTGACTACTAACTTTGTAAGTAGAATGAGAAATATTACACAATGAATGTTGTTTTCTTTGTTTACTACAAGTATTTATAGACGTAAAACTAAGTACACACCCAATATCCAATAATATATTAAACATACTTTTTGTTTGAAAAAATATATTCTATTTCTAATTAATTAAAGGGGAAAATAGTGCAGCAATGCAGCTCTTGATTAATAGCTTTGGATGGAAACATATCTCATTGGACTTGTATCTATAAGAGTTTTCTCTTCATACTATTTTTTTAGTTCATGACCACTTGATATGTTTCTTATACTAGTTAGGCACGCTAATTTCTTCAGACAAACTAATAAAAAGAGGTTGTCATTCTTACTTGAGATATACGATTAGTGGAACCAAGTTCAAAATACTTTGGTGGCGAAGCTTATTAACAAAAATGTAACTATTACGAAAAAATTAAATTATCTAAACCATACTTAATTTATATTTTAATCTAAATATTTAGCTCCCGTGAAAAATGATATTCGTTTATCCTCATTTAGTTACGTCGATCAATATATGTTGCAATTTTGCATACAAGCAAATACATTTTGCTCAGGTCTTACACTGAACTTTTTGAGTCGGTACACCATTTCCCTTTGTAATGATTCTCTAGAGAACTCAAATAATTGCTCAACGGTTGTTATTATTTTTGATGATTTATTAATAAAACAAACAAGACTATCCAATAAAGGATCATATGGATTAAAAAATAGCTTTTTTTATCCGTTACAAACAGAAGATTTTGTTATTTGATTCATTGTTTTCACAATAGTAGTTCTCATGTTGATGTTTTTTTATTTATTTGTTTTTAGAGAACATTTGGGAAATTATGCAACTATTTGATTTGTCGGACTTTTCATTGCCTCTCTTATATCATTTTTATTAGAGATTGGAAAAATATTGAATTGAAGTCTTTTCATTAAATGCGCATCTTCTGGTTTTTGAAACCTTCTACATACCACAAAGTCATGCGACATACGATACATCACTCTCCCGACCTTTCATAATGACATGCACCAAATACATCTTGTAGAAACCACTTTTCGTAATATGGGAGAACTTTAAAAATTCAAAATGTCATATATGTACTAAACATAATCTCAGAATTTCCTACTTAATGAACACAAAAAATTCTAATTCATTGTTGTAGAAAAAATTATAAAAAGTAGCCCCTCGAAAAGAATCCTATTAAATTATATTCTTTTTTTGGTGTTATAATACAAGTTAACCATATACTTGAACATCCTCTATAATTTCTTGTTTAGAGATCATATAAATGATTATTAATGTCAAAATCTATAAATTAACTCATATAAAAAAAAATCTTATTTTTACCACGACATTAGCCATTTTGATCTCATGAGTGTGACAATAGCTGAATACTTGAGAATGCACATCATGTATCACATTTCTCTTAAAAGTCATAATTATTGACACTGATTATAGATCTTGGAGGAAATCTTTTTGGATCAACAAAATACAATGTAAAACTCTTGTTAAATTATACTACCAATGTTCAAATAACCATAATATTAAACATTTCGTAACTGAGCTCTCAAACCTGATAGAAAGCCTATATAGCCTAAGTTGATCATTCGTTACAACGAATAAAGACATGCACACCAACAACTGAATTGAATATTTTGTCTTCGCAAAGGGATGGCCAATACTATAGATTGCTCCCATTTCTTCTTTATCCTTCACTTTGCTTATTCAGGCTCCGAGACTTTGTATCGGGGTTAGGTATTGACAAAAACAGTCATAGTGTGTGTGTGCTCACATTGATATCATTGGTAGCGATAATATTCCCCTAAAATATAATAGAATCAATATGATGCAAGAGATCGATAACAAGACAAGACTAGTACTGCTTTAGCTTGTACAAAAAATGAATGTTATATTCTATGTAAACTATAAAAATTAACAAACACGAAATAAGTGAACACGGAAATACCAATGAGATTTACATAAATGTTTTTTCATGGTATTAATCAGAACAATCTATTTTTTTATATTTAAGAAATGAAATACTGAACTGGTGTGATGTGACCTTTGCTAAATGATTCAAAGAAGGAATTATATCTCTTTGGGATTGCACCTATCAGTATAACTTACTTAGTAGCTTCTTCACTATTTTATATATTTTTTAACATTAATCATAAACGTTTTATTTTGGTACAAACTCATTTGACACAAGTTTAGGCTCATGTATATTGGAGACATTCAATGTTTCCAAAGGAAGCATGTAATACTTTGGTGGCTAGTCACATTCCCATAGATATGCGATTCTAATAAAGTTAATAATCTGAACAATTTTGATTTCATGTTCATTATACATAGATTGACGTTCTCATAATTAATCAGTGTGATTATAGTTTTTCGTTTTTAGGAAAAGGTAATCACCTTCCAATTATAGAAGATTGCAATAGTATATCATTCCTAGTTTGCCACATCTCTCAAATACAATATTAATGTACATACAATTAATACATCTCTACACAGAAAATGCTAAATAAGAAGAAACACACTATAACACAAACAAATACAAATGTTATTTACCTAAGCTTAATCAGCAATTCATACTATATCGGAGTATCACGCACTGATGTAACAAACTTGTGAGTATATTAGCTTCCTCCACTTACCTATATCGGAGTAGTGAGAAAACATCTTATTGTGTTATGACATGTCAAATAGAAAAAACATTCAATTCGTAGTGATTGTACACCATTGAATAGTGTGTTTCTATTGGAGAATTGACAAATAAATATAATAAAATATAAAAGTACGAAAAAACAGTTAGTCATTTTCCAATGCATGGACTATGTACTCATGTATATGGTACAACATATACACATATGGTTAAAAAGAAATAAAAGAGCAAATTACCATGTTATCCTCTCTTTTTAACCGTATGCGTATATGATACTCCATATACATGAGTATAGGATCCAATTTACCGTCATTGTCTAGCATCATTAAAAAATTGTTCAAGTTCAGTTTAGATATAAAGTAAAAATTTAATTCAGTTTCATTTTAGTTAAGAAAAGACATTTCAGCTCAAACCAACTTAGTAAGATTCAATTGAGCTTGGAAAAAAGAAAACGGTTAAGCTCCAATTTTTCTATGAAAGAGTGCTGCGTCTAGGCATCCATTACCCACCTCAACGAGGACAAAAAATTGCGCATCCGGGGAATCGAACCCCGGTCAGTACCGTGGGAGGGTACTATGATACCACTACACTAGATGCGCCTTTTGGTCCTGCAAGCACAAGGATATTAAATATAGGATATAGTTTTCCACGTCAATCATAAATGTAATTTTTCATTATGTTCCTCACACAAGACAAAAGTCAATAGTGTTATGTATGGCCTTCGTTATGCATGTTAGTACATGTATTGGAAGTTGATGAGCTTGTCATAAATTTGAATCCTCATGATCTTGTTTCTAGTATCATTAGCTTTTTAAATATGATAGAAAAGAAAAACTAGTATTCAAGAGCAAAGTAATTCTCAAATCACAAGGCATAGAACAATTTTATTACAAATAAACGAGAGTATTTCCATGTAGATCGACTCAATTTTGCTGCTACATGGATTCAGAAATTATTCACTGATGATTATGGTTTTCAATAATTCAAGTTGGTATTTGAACTTGAACAAATTGTTCCATGACGAAAATCGTATTCTGTTTGTCCAGTGAGGAATCCATGTCACTTCCAGGGGTAGTCTTTTAGTTTGATTATTGTTGTTGTAACTAGCTCAAATGATACGAACGACATTGGTATGAACTACTATATATGATTTATGAAGCGTGAGCTTTAGTAATAAGAGCCTAAGAGAAGAGTACTTTTTGTTCAAAATGTTGAACTAGTTAAGTGTGCGCATGATCAACATGAAAAGTTGGCAGAACATCTTACATTTTATGGTCTTGCATAGTAGCTACTAGTGAATCTGTTGCCTTGTTCGAGAAAATTCATATATAGATATAATAAACTGTCAGAATTTCTATCTTCATAACCATGTTCTTCAATTTCAGAATTTACATTCTTTCTTCCAGACAAATTAGTTGCTGGAATTGATCAAATATGGAACTCTGTTGAAATCAGCAGCTTTACTTACGTACCATGCTTCCTGGCCTTCTAATCACTTGATCACTCAGTCCTCATGTTCCTTTCCGCAGACCAAAATCGACACACAACGACAGATGATGTAGAGCCTAGCTCGAATCTGCTCAAGCCGCTTCCACTTATGAGCTATGCCTTGGCCTGACCTGCTTCCTAGATGAACAGAAAGTGTGCTGGCCATTGTTTCTGGAAGGAGACTGGCAATTAGAGGAAGTTAAGGCTGAAGAGGAAGAAATACAGAAAGTGGTTTGTCCCAAGTTGGTGGTGTAATGCATGAGTAACTGCAGAATGTCTATTAAGTAAGCAGCAACATAAATTACATATGGACAAGAACCCTGTGAGAGAAACCAGGAAGGTCCGTGGGTCTCTGCTTCAGAATGATGCATTCTTGGACTCTGAAATTTAGATGGTAGTTACAGATTAACCGCCCGCTTCAGTTTTCAAACATGCATTTACTTGGTCTGAGATCCAAGCAGAAGAAACGAATTAATAACAGGAAATTGCTCTTGTGCAGCTTGTGAAAGCATGACTATTTTCAGCTTCTTTTTATTAAGTTCAGATAAAAACTGATGCTCCTTAATCCTCATGACCTCATCAATCACGTCATTTTTCTTAAGCAAAATTGTCATATAGTTTCCATATGTCATTGATGTATTTCCTTCTTACAGAAAAGGTCAGTGTAATATGATTACACAAATATTGATATGACATTCATGACACCTCAATTGTTATCAACTAGGCCAATACTTATAAAACTAATTAATCGTCACACATGTAAATTAACTGTTTGCAACAAGTGATTCTCGTTCTAACTTTGGTACTTAATTATTAGAAGGAGTCATGGGCAAGGTCTGGAACACAATGACTGAGTAAAAGAAACAACAAATCAAAATTTACAAAGTCAAGTGCCACCCTTAAGCAAAAGTGTGATCATCAACAGCAAAAGCAATAGAACAAACAGACAAACATACAGTACTACATGTCTACATCTTTTTCACAAATTTACCTAGCAAAAGCAATATCGAATCATTAAGAGCACTAATCAAGACCTCAAGAAGCTAGGCATGAGAGTAACTGAGTAAGGCGTTGTTTACTTTTACTAGGAGTATATATACATATGGTATGCAAAACGATCTTATTCTATCGACATCGATCAAGAATTAAAAGTAAGATCGGTTCCGCTTGTAATTAACATGTATACATTTGTGTACTAGGGTATATAGTATGCTAATTACTAAAGGAGTAATACATAGCACCACCAGGGTGGTGGTGCTGCAAATGTTATTAATATTCAGAAGGCACATTGTTAATACCGATTCATGTCAGTCTGATACAACTTGTGATTCTCGACTGATACGTCGATGTTAGCACAGTGAACTCTTTATGCATTTAGTGCGTTATGTTCGTCAAAAAAGAACAAAAAAGTGCGTTATGTTTCTCTATAGATTTTTAAAGCTTAATGATCAAATTATATGACTTTCTTTCTAGGTAGGAGTGGAAATGTGGAACAAGAACACATTAAATGGAAAAGTGCACTGATAAAAACTCCAAACTAAAAACAAACGAAACCAGCTGCTTCCTACAAAATCATGGCTTGAAACTCATTTAACTATAAAAATGTCTGGGAGTGGAACATCTACATAGCAGCAGGAGAACCACATCTGACTAGCAACACTGCAACAGTGGAATAAAACTTAACAAAAAGTACATGACATCTTCCCTACAGAATCATGGCTTGAAACTCATCAGCCATGGGGTCACATAACGCACATTCCAAAGATGTAACTAAACTATCCATTGCTTCAGATGAGAGCCAAAGATACAACCATTGGATATTATTCTTTGCCAACTTTGCCTCGAATCCCCGAAGAAAAAATGAGTCATACATGCATGGAAAAGATACGCTTAAAACTAAACAAATATTTTTCGGAATGTCATGATTCTAAGCAATGAGAAGGCATGCATGTCCAAAAAGCTATGGAAGCTCCCATCACTCAAAGGGCCCTGCAAATATAAGATAGCAAAGGCGTGCAAAAGGTTGTGTCTTATACAATACCGGCCAACACTGTCTTTTCAGTCACTTTTTGTTTCTTTAATCTTTGCTTTTCTTCTTCTCTTCTGTAGCAAACGGATTCTTCTGGACCAGGAAGACATGTAAGATGATCTCTTTTGTTGCTAAAAGGTCCCTGCAAAAGTTTTCTTCACTGGAATATAATTTACTAAGAGTGTTAATCATGGCCCTTCTCGATTGATTTTGATTACATGCATTAATTATGATTTGCATCAGAATGCATGCATAAACTGACCCCAATTATACGATACCAAAGTATACGTGTACTGATCCAATCAAAATCCAAAAATATAATACGACTTTGGTAAGATATACTCCTTATGATTTACCTCATAATCCATTTAGACAAACACTGAAAAACATGATTACCAACCCAATATCCATTTAGACAAACACTGTGAAAAAGTAGCTAGAGGGCCAGGGTGAAACTCATGAGATTGACAAATACAGTAGCAGTTAAAGAATGAATTCTGAGGTAGCAACATGATCAAACAATAGTAAGGTCACTTTTAAAGAAAGGGACTGCTATGACAAAGTCAAGACCTTTGCTCACGTTGACCAACCATGTATGCTCAATTGCTCATGCTCCTAACAGCTTATTATCACCAATACATGTTCCAGACATCATGTCAGCTCAGCCTGTGGTGAAAAGAAACAGCGAGTCTTGTATGAGGTTAGTGTATAATGATTTTCTACTCTCGTATAATTTGAAGCAATGTGTTTTTTCCCTAGGGGGAGGGGGGGGGATATTGGGAAGAAAGCTTTGTCGATCTTATGATGAGGTAACCTCATTGAAGACTTTGTGAAAGAAATAATTCCCCCCCCCAAAAAAAAAAAAAAAAAGAAAGAGGAAAAAGTGATTCATACAATTGAAAGTCCTATAAAAACCTCAGCATCTACTACTGAAAAAGAAAAGTCCTCCCAAGCAGAAATGGCCAATACAGTTGCTTCTGTTACAATATGGATAATCCTGATATTACAAGCTCAGGCTTACCCTGTCATCAGACAAGAACTCAGTCGACGATCAACTCAATTCTATGAATTCAAGGTCTCTCGCCACTTATTCATTTTTAAATATACTGCATTTCAGCTCTTCACACTGAATTATACTAGCTCCTGTCGTACTAACATTAATACTGCTCTAAAAAGTTGGAATCTAACCAAAACAATGAAATTGCTATGTTATGACAAGCTAGGTGCAAATGACCAGGATCACCAAGCTGTGCAACACTAAGAACATAGTTACTATCAATGGCATGTATCCAGGACCAGTTATTTACGCCCAAGAAGATGACAGAATGGCTGTCAAGGTCATCAACCAGTCCCCCCACAATATCACAATACACTGGTATGTATAACACTAGCACAATTGCACAAACAATAGCAAAATTTGTATGATATTATTCTAATGAAGGTTTCAGGCATGGCGTCCGTCAGAAGCTGTCTTGCTGGTACGATGGTCCATCATACATCACCCAGTGCCCAATTCAACCAGGGCAGACCTTCACTTATAAGTTCACTTTGGTGAAGCAAAAGGGGACCCTTCTGTGGCATGCTCATTCATCCTGGCTTCGTGGAACTGTCTATGGTGCCATAGTTGTATATCCAAAGGCTGGGATACCCTACCCTTTCAAGCTCCCATATGAAGAACACATCATTGTTCTTGGTAAATATCTCCCGATCAATTGCTAAGTATTTTTTGTTTATGTTTAACTAAAGAGTAAAGATGAAACATGTTTGGGAGATATCCTCAACAGGAGAATATTGGCTGAAGGACCTTGTGCAACTTGAGCATGATGCTTTATCAAGCGGCGGGAGTCCTCCACCAGCAGATGCTTTCACCATTAACGGTCACCCAGGACCCAACTACGAGTGTTCAGATAACGGTAAATAAACTTTCTGCTCAAAAAAAAAAAAAAAAGGACAATCAACTGGTCTAAACTAGTATCATTAGAATTGATAAATGCAGCACTCGGTAACATTGTTTAAACTGCTAAGTGCAGATACGCACAAGCTAGATGTTATCCCAGGGAAGACCTACCTACTACGGATAATCAATGCAGCCCTTAACATGCAACACTTCTTCGCCATTGCCAATCATAATGTTACTATAGTCGAAGCAGATGGAGAGTACACGAAGCCACTGACCGTGAACCAAATGATGATTGGTCCTGGCCAAACCATCAACATTCTGGTAACGACTGATCAGGAAATCGGAAAATATTCCATGTCTATGGGTCCTTACATGTCTGCTAGAAATGTCACCTTCCAAAATGTTTCCTCAATTGCTTACTTCCAGTACTCTGGCTCCACTTCAGAGACCCTTCCCTCATTTGCCCAATTACCAAGCTTCAATGACACCCTGGCCATTAGAACTACCATGGATGGCCTCCGGAGCTTGGATGCCACAAATGTCCCAAAGAAGATTGACAGTAACCTTTTCATCACTGTTGGATTAAATGTACAGAAATGCACCTCTAAGACACCCTCTCAAAATTGCAAGGGAATCAACGGAGGAGTAATGGCTGCCTCAATGAACAATGTGAGCTTTATATTGCCAAAGGTCTCACTCCTGGATGCATACTATCAGAAGAGCAATGGCCAATATACCGAGGATTTTCCTGACGCCCCATCAAAGGTCTATGATTTTGTTAATCATGCCCCTAATAATATCCCTAATGACACTCAATCCATCACTGGGACCAGAACCAAGGTAATAGAGTATGGGTCTAGAGTGCAGATAATCCTACAGGACACAGGGACTGTGACTACCGAGAACCATCCTATTCATCTTCATGGCTATAGCTTCTACGTGGTGGGATATGGTTCAGGAAATTATGACTCAAAAACTGCATCCTTCAACTTAGTTGATCCACCTAAGTTGAACACCATAGGAGTGCCTGCGGGTGGTTGGGCCGCAATTCGATTTGTCGCAGATAACCCAGGTATGTGCATTGCTCTTTTTCAACTTGTTGCCAAATGTGGATTGTCTTATTATTCTTATTATTGATAACAGTTAGTATATGGATCTTTCTAGGGGTGTGGTTCATGCACTGTCACCTGGAAGTGCATATGTCTTGGGGGCTATCCACAGTGCTCATTGTAAAGAATGGTCAAGGCAAGCAAGAGAAGCTCCCTCGTCCCCCAGCTGATCGACCGAGATGCTAGAATGAAAGTAAGTATTTGCTCGAGTCTTGAACTAAGTCAGTTATGAAAAGACGAAGGTGCATTCATGTTGATAATTCCCTTATCTGATTTTGCTGTGAAGTAGTGAAAGGAAGATACTAAGAATACTTGGCGATGAAACACCAACATTCGTTTTCCCTTACATTTTTATTTGTATTTTTATTCTTTTGTTTTGGAGATTGGTGGGGTTGGAGTGGTAGATATGTCTGATTTTGTATTTGCTTTGTAGTTCTGGAAAGCAGAGTTATAAATACTGATTATTTTGAGCCAAATTGCTTCACACACAAATTCATACGAGTACATCTTTAACGATGAATGTTCTCAGGCTAAAATTGTTGTTTATAGCTTGTCTTCTGTTTATTTTTCATACACTTGCGGTGAGTTCCGTCAGCTGATCAGTCAGGGCCATTACTTGATCTAAATAAACATCAGGTTTTTCTATATTCAACATGAAATGTAAACATCTAGGTTAAAGAACCTTGAAAACCAATTAAGACTGGTAAAAGTCACATTCGTACAGATGAAGTAGCACCGAAAATACTAAACAAGAAATGCAAAGGACTAAGAGACCCCAGTATATATTATCTGAAGTGAAAATTTACCTGAAAAGTTAATAATAATTAAAAAAACACTTCAGTACTGCATTTCATCAGCTGACTGTACATTCCAGTTTGACAATCAATTTCACGGAAACAAAAGTTTTAATATCAAGCTGAAAAATCTTGTCGCTATCAAATGTTTGAGTTTGACACACAAACCCAAATGAGTTTCCTAACTTTAAGTTTTCGAGAACTGCATTACCATGAAAAATTTGTCATCCCACGTCCTAAAAGCACGCAGAAGCATCAAAGTCGACAGCCCTGGCCCCTGATACACAAGGTGTAAATGCGCCATCAAAGTTTTGGAGGGACATAAGAAATGCAGATTCTGAGCAGCAAGTAGCGACCAAGAGTCAAGAGAGCACGTACGTACAGCTAACAGTCGTCCAAGACACCTAATTTTACAAAGATGCACCAGGTCAAGACCTACAACCTAATAGTCCAACTAACAGTAGGCGGATAAGATGCATAGTATTAATAAGAATCAACGGAGCTGTCTTCCAGTGAGGAACATAGGACCTAATGCATTCCCCTTTCATACAAAGGCCTCTTGCTCAAATGAGTATTCCGCAACTTGGCTGGGATAGACGATTTCCCTCGCGGGGGGATCGGAAAGAAGTCCTTGGTCTGGCTTCTACGCTTCCAGTACCATTCAGAACGCAATACTCATTTTGGCAAGATGCCTTTCATGGAGGGTAGCAAAATTCTAGCATCAGCTCAAGGGCCTATACGTATGCATCATTATAAAGGTAAGTTAATGTCACGACTTTGATATAGAACAGTTATCTGTAACACTGCATACCAATAAATAATCCATTGATTTGAAATACTTGTTGAATTCTTACATAACCCAAGTGATTATTTTTACTTCTACATATGCTTACATCTGAAGGGAACTACACGTCTTTAACTTTGAATCAACAGACATACCATGATCATCAACAACAATGTGCTTACAACAGAAAAGAAGATTCTATGGGTTGACTCTCTCTGAAGTCCAACATTTGCCTCCATTCAAACCTGTGTGAAACCTAAAAGCTGCTCTTGTATTAGTCTTCAAGTTCAAGTAATCCACCTGCACCGGGAAAATGAAGGCATACAATAAGGATAGGCTTACTAGTGAAACTCTTTAACTCATGTTTGACCTCATCCACGAGAAAAAAGAGGGAGAGTATAATCACAAAAGGGACTTCAAGTCCAGCAAGACCTGATGTGGATCTAGAACCAGCAGGCAAAACGCATCAACAGGGCCAGCAGAAGGGTCCAAACTGAAATCCTTTGGTAACTCTTCAGTGATGGAGGGAAGCCCTGGATCTGGACCGAGATACTGCAGTCTTGATTTCAATGAACTAGCAAACCAAGATCTCTCCCTTAGCTGCATTGTATTAAAAAGACACAGAAGGAAAAATCATTATCCACATGATAGAAGTTCATACCATGGACAACTGTTACTTGGTAGTCGGTCCAAGTAAGATACCAGCAAAAGACCACAAATTCGCCAAATCAAAAAATGCATTTAGAGCAATTAGTTAACAATTCTAGAAGCATGGCACCCAATCATTACAACCAGTCAACTAAGAAAAAGAGAACCAAGGTAATAGCAACAAATTTTTGGATATTACGAGCAGTCATTAGGTTGGGAAAAAAAACCAACACATCCTTTACTAATTGGAATTAATGTATCATCAAACCTATAATTTTGTTCCCTCGTTGCAAACTTATCATGAAATTATACTAATAATTGATGAGTTCTTTGTACCATTAGCATATAGCATTCAATGATTGTAAAAGAGCCCTAATACCTTAGTTATAGATAACTGAACTGAAGCAAGGATCACAAAAAATACCTTAGTTACCATAAATTCAATCCCAATACACTAGTTTGCCTCACCAGCAACTTTATAAGCACAAAAATATCACGATAAACCGTTGCGTGCCACACAAATGATATCAGTAAAATATGAAACAGAAGATACTGCCCAAAAATTTAAGCAGAAGCACTGCTAAGCTTACCTGAAGCTTCATGGGATCAGAGTTTGAACCATCAATGACATCAATTATCCCATTTATTCTAAATTGCTCCCACGAGTCTGTAAAGTACCAACAAATCTAGAATAAAAGTAAAATCAGCTCATACTATATGGACTGTGGTCAGACTACCAGTGGCAAATAAAAAGTTTCCAGAAAGATAAGAACACATTGAAGTTTACCTAGAGATATTATTTACCTCAGCAAATGGGCAATGCTTGAGATCCTCTATCTGCACAAAATGCACTATATCAAACCCAGCATAAAGGAGAAGAGATCTCTAGATAATGTGATTCATATTGGAAAGCTATGGTGACACTTGACAAGCAGAGAAATCAGGAAGCCATTATGACCGGCAAAATCACGATATTGAATACCTATACCAAATTTTCCAATCCAAAACTGAACTTCACATTCAAGTACAAGAAAAAGCAACTGCCGACATACCCACAAAAGAGACTAAACGGAGCTTGATGATCTATGTAGATCAAAAATACAATGGTTGGAAACAAACGCGAATTTATAGCATCTTCTTTAGCAGTGAATCAAATGCAAGCTCAAAGGCCTGCAGAGTGAGGGCTAAACCACGAGCAATTATACAAAAATAATCTCAAGACAATGGACGGTTGGTTACAATGTTAATAAAAAGTGGCCACTTCAAATCAATTTACGACCAAATCTATTTTAAATTAAAGAATTGACCATCTCCTTTAATAATTTGTGTTGATATGCAACTAGCAATTATACAAAACCATTTCATAAAAATGAGTTAAGCTAGAGTGCACATGATTATCTTAACATTGTAACTCAATGCATATAAGCAAACTACGAAATCAATTGAAAACGTTCTATTTATGTTCTATACTACGACGATAAGTAGAAATCACATATTCCAAACTAATATGGAGGAGTGTGTACTAATGAATATTCCAAGTACCATCATCAACTATCAGTGATTACTTCAATTTCAAGGGACACTATAAAGTATAACCTGCACTTTATAATTTTATAAAAAACACTACAAAGTCTGATGATTTTTCTTTATGCATCTCCTAACCAACAGTCCAACAACCAACAGTCCAACAACCAACAGTCCAACACTTCATGAGTGCCTGCTCAGGTTTCAGAAACCAAAGACATAAAATATACACCAGACTATTGGCGCTCCTCGCTCTATCATGATAGAGTTGGTCTCCGTCTTGGGAGAGACCGTCTATTTTCACAAAAAGTCTTGGAAAGACCGTCTACTTTTATCATAAAATTAAGGAGCCATGCTACTCAAACAAAGGGTTATAAATCTCTTATTTGCCTTTAGCTTGCATGAAGCTTGAAATTTAGCTTATTAGGAGCTCGTATGCTTTTATAATAGAAGTAGATATTCTTTTCTAATAATACATGCTACTTTTATACATGCCGGCCCAACAAAGATTATATAATTCTAATTTAGCTTGGGCTTGGAGGGAGCTCGTTTCCATTTTTCATAAAAAAAGTAGACGGTCTCTCCCGAAAATTTGTGATCGTTATATGAGTCAAAAGCGGACAGAGCCACTAGCGGGAAAAAAAAGAGTTGTGAAATAACTGCTGAAAAAATTGTCCCTGAAGGTGCCCGGGTAACTTGGTTTTGCTGAGCTTGGCTCAGTATATAGAATATGTAATAGTTAATTGATGAAGCATAAAGTTGAGATGGCCGAGTTGGTCTAAGGCGCCAGATTAAGGTTCTGGTCCGAAAGGGCGTGGGTTCAAATCCCACTCTCAACA
>CAAKMY010034156.1:0-15561 GCA_901111285.1 Corrigiola litoralis | reverse complement strand
TTTTGGCTACGCCAAAGCTACTTCTTGGCAGTTTTCTCGTTCCATTTTTCATTACATGTGTCAATGATACTTTCTGCCAATTTTCGCTCGATTTTATTTCGGGGCCGAGATGAGGTTTTTTCGTGGGTTATATTCCACAAAAACCGGTTTTTTTGGTCGATTTTGGATTTTTTAGGAAATATTCCGAAAGTGACCGAGCATGCTCTTAGGGTATATTCGAGCATAATTGGAGCATATGGGAATGTCATTCCTTCGTTTTGATACATTTAAGGTGTGTTTATCGCTCATTCGAGGATGTGCATAATTGACATTAATACCGATGGTTTGGGTTATGCCTAGGATACTTTTTGCCAATTTCCTTTTTCCACTCACCATTATATGTGTCTAGGATGCCTCCTGCCAATTTTAGTCCAATTCCATTTAGGGGCCGAAACGAGGTGTTTTCGTGGGTTATAGTCCACAAAAACCGGCTTTTTTGGTCGATTTTTGATTTTTGGAAAATATTCCGAAAGTTACCGAACATGCTCCTAGGGTATATTCGTGCATAATTGGAGCATATGGCAATGTCATTCCGTAGTTTGGATAGATGTAAGGTGCGTTTATCGCTCGATTTGAGGATGTGCATAATGGACATTAATACCGGTTGTTTGGTGTATGCCTAGGATACTTTTTGCCAGTTTTCTTGTTCCACCTACCATTGTATGTGTCTAGGATGCCCCCTGCCAATTTTTGTCCACTTCCATTTCGGGGCCGAAACGAGGTTTTTTCGTGGGTTATAGTCCTCAAAAACCGGCTTTTTTGGTCGTTTTTTGATTTTTTGGGAAATGTTTTGAAAGTGACCGAGCATGCTCCTAGGGTATATTTGAGCATAATTGAAGCATATGGGAATGCCATTCCTTCGTTTTGATCGATTTAAGGTGTGTTTATCGCTCGATTCGAGGATGTGCATAATGGACATTAATACCGATGGTTTGGGCTATGCCTAGGATACTTTTTGCCAATTTCCTTGTTCCACTCACCATTAAATGTGTCTAGGATGCCTCCTGCCAATTTTAGTCCAATTCCATTTCGGGGCCGAAACGAGGTGTTTTCGTGGGTTATAGTCCCCAAAAATGGCTTTTTTGGTCGATTTTTGATTTTTGGAAAATATTCCGAAAGTTACCGAACATGCTCCTAGGGTATATTCGAGCATAATTGGAGCATATGGGAATGACATTCTTTCGTTTTGATAGATTTAAGGTGTGTTTATCGCTCGATTCGAGGATGTGCATAATGGACATTAATACCGATGGTTTGGGCTATGCCTAGGATACTTTTTGCCAATTTTCTTGTTCCACTCACCATTATATGTGTCTAGGATGCCTCCTGCCAATTTTTGTCCAATTCCATTTCGGGGCCGAAACGAGGTGTTTTCGTGGGTTATAGTCCACAAAAACCGGCTTTTTTGGTCGATTTTTGATTTTTTGGGAAATGTTTCGAAAGTTTTCGAACATGCTCCTAGAGTATATTCGAAAATAGTTGGAGCATTTGGCAATGTCATTCCTTCGTTTTGATAGATTTACGGTGCGTTTATCGCTCGATTCGAGGATGTGCATAATGGACATTAATACTGATGGTTTGGTCTATGCCTAGGATACATTTTGCCAATTTTCTTATTCCACTCACCATTATATGTGTCTAGGATGCCCAATGCCAATTTTTGTCCAATTCTAATTCGGGGCATAAATGAGGTTTTTTCGTGGGTTATAGTCCACAAAAACCGGTTTTTTGGTCGATTTTTGATTTGTTGGGAAACGTTCCGAAAGTTACCGAACATGCTCCTAGGGTATATTTGATAATAATTGGAGCATTTCGCAATGTCATTCCTTCGTTTTGATAGATTTAAGGTGCGTTTATCGCTCGATTCGAGGATGTGCTTAATGGACATTAATACCGATTGTTTGGGCTATGCCTAGGATACTTTTTACCAATTTTCTTGTTCCACTCATCATTATATGTGTCTAGGATGCCCCCTGCTTTGTCCAATTCCATTTCGGGGCCGAAACGAGGTTTTTTCGTTGGTTATAGTCCACTAAAACCGGCTTGTTTGGTCGATTTTTGATTTTCTGGAAAATGTTCCGAAAGTGACCGAGCATGCTCCTACTGTATATTCGAGCTTAATTGGAGCATATGGCAATGTCATTCTTTCGTTTTGATAGATTTAAGGTGCGTTTATCGCTCGATTCGAGGATTTGCAAATGTACATTAATACTGATGGTTTGGGCTATGTCTAGGATACAGTGTGCCAGTTTTCTTTTTCCACACACCATTATATGTGTTTAGGATGCCCCATGCCAATGTTTGTCCAATTCCATTTTAGGGCCGAAACGAGGTTTTTTCGTGGGTTATCCACAAAACCCAGCTTTTTCGGTCGATTTTTGTTTTTTTTTGGGAAATGTTCCGATGTGATCGAACATGCTCCTAGGTTACATTCGAGCATAATTGGAGCATATGCCAATGCAATTCCTTAGACTTGATAGATTTACGGTGTGTTTATCGCTCGATTCGAGGATGTGCATAATGGACATTAATATCGATGGTTTGGTCTATGCATAGGATACTTTTTGCCAATTTTCTTGTTCCACTCACCATTATATGTGTCTAGGATGCCCCCTGCCAATTTTTTTCCAATTCCATTTCGGGGCCGAAACGAGGTGTTTTCGTGGGTTATAGTCTACAAAAATCGGCTTTTTTCGTCGATTTTTGATTTTCTGGAAAATGTTCCGAAAGTTTCCGAGCATGTTCCTATGGTATTTTTGAGCATAATTGATGCCTATGACAATGTCATTTCTTCGTTTTGATAGATTTAAGGTGTGTTTATCGCTCGATTCGAGCATGTGAATAATGGAGAAACCCTATGGTTAGGGCTATGCCTATGCTATTTTTTTTTTGCCAATTTTCTTGTACCATTTTTCATTATATGTGTTTAGGATGCCTCATGACAATTTTTGTTCGATCCTATTTCGGGGCCGAGACGAGGTTTTTTCGTGGGTGACCACAAAACCGGCTTTTTTGATCGATTTTTTATTTTTTGGGAAATGTTAAGAAAGTGACCAAGCGTACCATAGTTACCATAAGAGTATGTTTGGAGCATGTGGGCACGTCTAGCCTTGGTCTATGGTACCCTTTGGGAACCCCATTCTATGACTTGGCTAGACATATACCTTGGCGGAACTTTTTTACTTTGCCCAAGCTTGCCATGCCTTTGCCTTTGGTGCCCCTTGGATTTTCATGCCTTTCCTTGATTTGCCTGGGCTTTCCATGCCATGGCCCAGGCCTTTGCCTTTGGTGCATCTTGGCTAGCCATGGCATGCCATGACTTGGCTAGACAACTAACCTCGACGGAACTTTTTTTCCTTTGCCTAATGTTGCCATGCCTTTGTTTGGTGCCCCTTGGCTATCCTGTGTTTGCCTTCGTTTCCCATGCCATGGCCTTCTCTAGGCGGCCTTTGCCTTTGGAGCATCTTGGCTAGCAATGCCATGTCTTGGCTAGACAAATAACCTCAACAAAACTTTTTTTCTTTGCCTTGGTTTGCCATGCCTTTGCCTTACCCCTTGGCTTTGCATACCTTGCCTTGGCTTTGTCTAGGCGGGCCTTTGTCTTTGGTGCAACTTGGCTAGCCATGCCATGCCAAGCCTTGGTTAGCCATGTCATGCTATGCAAAGCCTTGGCTAGACATATAACCTCAGTGAAACTTTTTTACTTTGCCTTGGCCTTCCATGCCTTTGCCTTTGCTTCCTCTTGGCTTGCCATGCCATGCCTTAGATAGCCTTGGGTTCTAATACCATGACCTTTGCTAGACAGGCTAGCCATGTCATGTCATGTCTTGGCCTTGGCTAGCCATGCCATGTCGTGCCATGCTTTGACCTTGGCTAGCCATGCCATGTCATGCCAAGTATAAATATTTAAGACACCGATATACTTGAAGAACTAACTTGAAATATTACTACTTGGTAAGCTTTATATAAGTTTTACAAGAAAGACATAAGATTGTCAAAGTAGTAAATTCGTTGAATGAATCGTGTACACAAATATAAATAAAAGACCAATTTTCAACCTTACAATTAAAACTAATAGAGCTCTGATCATCATAGCTATCTCTTGGCCTTATTAATGTACCAAGTAAACTTACATTCTTCCTATAAAGAAAAGAAAAGTGGTAGTGACCATAGAAAAGGTGCTCTAAACATTCTCTTGGGCCAAACATTTTCATCTCTTTTTCTAAAAATTGTCCACATTAGTGGATGATCCTCAGATGAGCATACTCTCGATCTCCCTTTTCTGGTGATTTAGATTTTGTTTTGCTTTATTACCAGATCTTCCACTTTTGGAAGCACAAAATGAATCAAAGTAGACAGTACTACAGTAGTGCATGCGAGCCATTTGTGCATCTAGCTCGCCAATGATGCATGGGGGCCAATTCACCAATTGAAATGTCAATATGGACAAAATTCTACATGTCTTTCAAAAACACATTATTGAAAAAGACGATTAGTCGATTATATTTTGAAGTTGAAGTTGAGCCGGATCACAAATCGAGTTAAGTTAGTGACATTTGAACAACATTTTAATAAAATAAGGGAAATTGATATTATAGATTATAATGAGATATTTGATTGTTAAAAACATAGAGGTTTTCTATTTACTAAATTATAGTAAAATGTCATATGGTCTTAACTAACACCAGATTGACCATACTTTTGTATTCTACTATTTCCAAACACAAACATGTCTATTCTATACATGTTTATTTTGAGACACTTTTTTTTGTAGAGATGCAGGTTTTTATTCCAAACCTTTTTCGTAATTTTAATACACTTTTTATTTTATTGTAGACACAAATATTTGTATGCCATACATATTTATTATAATTGATTATTGCACACAACTACCACGCCTAGTTTTTGTGTGCGCTAGCCGCACACAAATTCCTCAATTAAATGTGCCTTACTCCAATAAACTTTGGTTTAAATGTAAACAAAGATGTGAGAAGTGAATTCACACTGAAGGGTAATTCCACATGGCCCTTCATTATCCTACCCTTCCGCGTAGTTGAATTATGTCTTGCCCACTAGAAAAGATAACATACAAATTCCGTAATGATCTCTTAGAGTCTTAACACTTCAATGACCGGTGTTTAATCGTCGTCCACCATCATCAAATTAAAGAAGCATCAACATTCCATTTGAAAGATACAACCTCGAGGCCTCCCACTCCTTATTGACACACCACACATTGGGCTGATTAGGGGTTCCTAAGGATGTTTTGGGGAGTATATGGAATTACGGAAAGCTTATCCTTTTATCTACCAGACAAGCATTAGAAGCACTAGCTTAAAGATTTTCTCAGTACCAACTGAAGACTTAAATGAGATACTCCGTAGAGTGCTCAAAAGTTATAAAACTAGTCGTAGCTTGCATTGCCCTTTTACTTATTCTGGACCAAGTGCTCTATAAACGTATGAATGGATAATCTATCATACATTCATACTTACCATTATGTATAATTTGATAAGTTTTTTAAGTTTTTAACCACCCTTTTCATGCTGCTTACAGCTGTAAAGCTTAAAATGGCAACAAAAGAAAAGGGCTAGCTGTTCCCCTGGTCTCTCTCAGACAGTAACATACATTGAAGAAAGAAAACAATATTGCAATGCACATTGAAAACATACACCTTTCCTTCACATTTTCTTTTGTTGCTATCTGACATCTCTTCTAACACCTTTGCATAACCAGTAACGCTTTTGACAAATCCATACAAAAGTCACATTATTATTAATGTTGTGAGTTATAGTTACGGTTTGATATATAACATGGTATAACAGTCTACTAAACTAGCTTGCACTGGGATCCTCTAGAGTTTACCCACCATAGTAATACTTTCCCTTTGGGTGATTTTGATATGGAATTCATCTTTATGTTACCGTTTTTTATGGTAAACTCTATCAACTCTAATAAAATCTGGAAGATCAAATCTTAATCACAATTAACCTTTGTATGACGGCATATGTATGCTATCCTGATGTGTTTGTCCAATATATATCAATTTTCTTGCTTCGGTGAGACGGTGAGTCTTGTATGAGGTTAGTTCACGGTGAATCCTCTAATATAATTTACAGTGATGGGCTTGTCCTTGAAATTTGAAAATAAGGGATGTGGAGTTAAAAGACTCGTCTTATGCTGAGGTTAGACTTTGTGTTATTGATCTGGACTAGCTATTGTAAGGCATTATTGTAATTATTTTTATTTCTTCCAGGTAGAACTAATAACTAGCCACTTTTTAATTCACAAAACTAAATTTGACATGTTAACTTTCTACATTTCCTTTTATTTGGGAGGGACGTAATTTCAAAAATGTCAGCATCTAAATTTAATTCCCGAGAAAAGGTGGAGCAACCATTAGGGGTACGGGGCTCCTGCAATCTCAGCTTTTAGCTTGAATTTTGCATTTATTCAAGTTTCAATGTAAACATGAATTCACCAATCAAAGAAAAGATTTTGCTATGTGTGGATTTACTCTTGTCCATGTTATTTAACGTATGAGTGTATGACGTATCCATTGAACATTTTGATCAGGATGAGGGCAGACATATAGTGGTCCTGAATTGCTAGAAATCATATGACAGTCACAGAGCTATTGTGTTATCGAGCATTTCTCATGAAAATTTACGAGCCTTTAGTTCTTCCTTCTGGATAATACTAGGCATTATTGGACAGTGTAAGTGTCTTCCTTAGTAGTTGAGGATAATGCTCATCACTGAGAAAGTACTTAGAAATTCATTATGAGACTATACCTTCATGTCATTTGCTAGTATTTAAGCCCTTTTGTGAGTTTATATAGTTTCTTAAATTATGTTTCTCGAAGTTTTAATAACTAATGTTTTGGTAGGATGCGCCGGTTCTTTTTGATCAAGAGGCAAAAACTGTGATTGGAGGTGTCCTTAGAGATTGACGAGATAAATGCTTGTGTGTTTTTGCATCCCAATCGAATATGTTTAAATCAATGAAGCAGAGATGGTAGATTGGTAGCAATACATAAAGCAATTTAGATCTCTACGCGAAAGGAGTGTACTACTCAATCCCCTTAGATTGGAATATTGCTATAATGCGGTTAAATGGTGCAATGCTGAGGTTGGCGGCCCTTGGAAGATATCCCTTGCTTATGTTAGATCTATGAGAAAGAGTTAAGGTGTATGGAAATATGGTGTATAGGAGTCGTGACTGAAATGGTGTGGCCAATTTCTTGGCTAAACAAGGAACTAGGAGAAATGAGAAGCTATACATTCAAATTAAGTTACAAGAAGTGAGTTACGTCGAACTTGTGTTGGAAGCATTGCATTCCTCATTAGAGAAGACACCATTCAAACAATTCTTTTGGTTGTAGACGATTACTAGGTCATTGTGCAATACTCGCACAATATCAGAAAGTGATTGTTAAATCTGAAAGAGCAAATGGTTGACACAAGTGAGAGTGAACTATGTTGTCTATCTCTATCTCTAT
The DNA here is from genome assembly GCA_901111285.1 of Corrigiola litoralis. NCBI lineage: Eukaryota > Viridiplantae > Streptophyta > Magnoliopsida > Caryophyllales > Caryophyllaceae > Corrigiola > Corrigiola litoralis. The sequence continues at coordinate 8,021 of CAAKMY010034156.1, read as the reverse complement.
CTCTATCTCTATCTCTATACTAATATATAAAGCAGAAATCACGTCCTAGGTTAATGACATTTGGCACCACTTATTCAACGCCAAATGTACACTTAAGAGTTAGAGTCCTACTAGAAAACGTAGACAGAGGCCTAATAGAATATAAAATAAAAAAGATAAGTAAAATAAAAAAGATAAGTAGTGAAGTCCTAATAGAAAATAAAAATCGAGTCCCACTAAATTACAAAAATAAGAAATTTAACAATTCTACATCTAACTAAACTCAATAAAAAAAAAAAAACTACGACTTAGATTTACAGTTCGATATTCAACAGAACTCTTATACGGAGTATGTAGCAATACAGAAATATGTTGATGAAGTCTGTTAGAACAGTTCACCATCCATTCTACTACGTACCTTTTTCTATTCTCCTTTTGTCTTTCTTTTTGTTAATCTTTTTCTTTATTCTTTGTTCTTAGTTTCTTCTTCTAACTTCATTCTCTTTTAGCATTTGCACTAGAATTGTACCGAGTACAAAGTTGTAAGCAGTAGCGTTAATCGAGTCTTATGTACTATACTATTATTACTCCACTTGTATTTGTAAGCTTTTTTAGGTTTTTCGGATTAGATTATATTTAAATAAGCTATTCGGGTTGAGTCGATGTTTAATTTGGATTATATCTGGTTTAAAATGTTTTTTGTTTAAATAAGATCGGGTTAATTTAGGCATTTTGGGTCAGGTTCAGGTCGGTTAATTACAAATTTTGACCTTTTAGATTATATTTTGCTTTTAATAAGTATCGTATCGAGTTGGTTCAATTGTTGGTATTTACTTAAGCATATATTGGGCGGTTCGGGTTAGGTTTAGATAAGCTTTTAACGATCTAGCTTCTACTTGACCGGTTAGTATGAGTTTGATAATGTCGTGTTAAGGTTATTTAGAGTCATAAAGGCATTTCAGGTCAAATCAATGTTCGATTTCTTCCACATCGGGTTTGATTGAGCCGGGTTTTTTTCAACCTTAATTTTATATCACATTGGGTTGAGTAGAGTTATATGTATTGCGTTGAATCCACTATGGGCAACTTGGGCTCTGTTTGGGTCAGTTTCGGGTTTAGAGCTTTCGTATATCGGGTTTCATCCAATTATCAGATTAGGTCGAGTCGTTTCGGGTGGCGATTTTCTTGAGTTGTATCGGGTAGAGTTTCGAGCAAATCGAGTCGGGTATGATGGGTCTCACTTTCGGGTTGAGTCAATCTCTACTATTATATCAAATTAAGTAACTTTATCCAACATTGTATATTCGATGAGAATTATCTATTATAAAATCAATCTTAAGTTTGAGATCCATGACACGTCGGATTGAGCAGAGATTTGTATCTGGGTTGAATCAATTTAGGGTCAACTTGGACCGGGTTTGGGTCAGTTTCGGTTATAGAACTTTCGTATATCAGGTTCCAACTAAGAATCGAATAAACATCGGGTTAGGTCGGGTAGAGTTTCGGGCAAATCGAGTTTGGTATGTTAGGTCGGGTCAGCTTTGCCAACTATACGCATATGTAATAAAAAATATTTTTCTTGATCATTTATTAATAATTTATACAATCTAATTTTATATACTTTTCTTAATTTCTAATCTTATATTATTGTGTAATGTTTTCAAAATATTCTAACTTTCATTATCTGATAATAATTAAATATATATAGCCCGGGCAACGCCGGGTGTGAATAGTAGTATGAGTAATAAGACCAAAGAATGAGCAGTCTCTACAGTCATGTTTAGAGCGGTGATATGCTAAGGTGGTCCAAAAGATGGGTTAATGAAAGATAGACAGGAGCTCTCTAACTACTCGCTACTCTGGCCTTGTAGCTATTCTTAACTGTCATCACAGGTTTTCCATTGAACAGTCCCTATTACATGCAGGGGTCAGAAGAAAAGGACCAATGAAATATTTTCTTGCGAAAATGCATCCCAAGGAGTGTGTTTGGCAGTTGGCCATATATGTCTCAAATCTGAGATACTTGGCTGTATTTCTGCGAGCATGTTTGCCTCTCAGGCAGATCTCAGGATCTTTCTTACTCCTACTTATAATTGACAGGCTAAGGAATTGAATGCTCTATCTGTTTTTACTGCCACTTGGAGTGGGCTTATCTTATCAAGACCCGATCTCTACTCTAAGACTAACATATAATCCCGAATGCTACATAATGTACTGGAAGATAAAAATTCCTTTCTAGTGTATAATTATGTTCATCTTTAACGTAGTGGAGGGGACAATGGTTAGTTCAAATCGTTAGAGGTTATTTACTGGTTAGAAGGATATGGTTCGACTCTTAGTCTCTCATATAGTCAAACTCCGTATGTGACTTAGTGCGCATCTTAGAAATTTTTTTAAACAAGAAAAGAGAGAATTATGCAAAATTTAGATAAACACATCGGCTAACCAAAACCTATTGCATACACCTGAGAGTACGTACTCTCGAATATATTTTTATGTACCTTTGTGTATTTTTTGTTTACATTTGATAAGTTTTTATATACCACAGTGAAAATATTGTATAATTCTAATTCATTGAAGGTATACAAAAAAGTATACAAGGTACATAATATATACCTAAAGTTGAACTTGAGAGTATGTACTCTCAGGTGTACCTAATAATTTATTGTTGTCTCATATACATCTCTACTAGTTAGTTCATTTCTTCTTTCTTTTGGACCTAGTATCCACTTTATCGAAATAGAACTGGAATATACTACACTTGTATGATTGTATCGGGTAATGATTTTTACACTCCCCCATTTGATTTTTACACTCCTCATGTGAGAGTGGTAGATTCCTGCACAGGAATCTGTGCTCTCACATAGAAGGGGTGAGTGGGAGTGTAAAAATAAAAATGGGGAGTGTAAAAATCAGTTTCCGATTGTATCTTGTCAGAAGTTCATTAACTAACACATAGTAAAAGTTATTTTAAACTTTTTTGTTACACCTCAAACAACCTAGATGATCTAATTTTACAAAGTTTATTATATGATTCAATTCTAAGAAACAAAGGTATAATAAGTACTAAACGATTGAATATAAATAAAAAAGACTAATGTCACCAATGAGATACCACCTTAATTAACACTTTCCTCCTTCATGAGCTAGCATTAGTCCACCCTCCAGTCCTCCACTAAATCATACACTCTAGTCATGAGCCTATCCTCGTGATTTAGCATGAGGTAGCACAAACACTTCTTATAGCTAGCGTACCTATGTCTACGATGAAATGCTTGTCAGATAGACACAAACAAATATATCCAATAGTTTATGAATTTTTGGCTTTTTAAGGTCAATTAAGTAATACAATAATACTCTTTTTTTTACAGTACATAATTCTATAATAATTAATGACCCTATTTATGATAAGACTAACCTCTTCATGAATTATAATCATAACTTTAAAATTTTGTTATCAACTTTCATATAAATTACTTGTATTTTTAGTATTATAGTATTATTTCTATTTAAATTAAATCTTTATCTAATTAAATCGATCATGTCCTCGTGTCTAATATTTTATAGTTGATTTCCCTAAATCTGTATCGTACACGTGTCTGTCTCTGTGCTATCTACATGAGTATATCTTTAGAAGCTCTTCTACAAAGGACACATTTCTTTGCGAGTACCTTCTTAAATTCTCTTGACATTTATTTCATTTTCATTTTCATTTTCATCCTATCCCTATCATCTAAATATATCCTCTTTAAATGTCCAATTCCAAAGAATCCAACCAATATAAACCAATGCTACCCTCGCAGCTTTTTCACATTGGTAAAATGAATTTCCATGTACTCTTGGACAATCTTCATGCTTTATAAGTTGGAGATAAACTTGGATTTATCTCTTATTAACTCTAAACTTCATTATTAATTGGCCTTAAGGAATAACGGGCTTTAGCTTCAAATGAAAGATTGATTCGTTAACTATAAAAAGTTGTAAATTATTAGGTGCTCCCACCCCAAATTTCCTGTACTTTTTAGTGTTTTTCTTATACCTTTTCTAAAAAAAACAAGAAAAACGACAAAAGGTACAAGAAATGTAGGTGAGAGCACTCCTGGGAGCATGGTATAGATTGTGATAAAAAGTGGAATACAGTTGCAATACGCCAACATCGAATTCCATACAATCATCATCACATACGAAATACAATTGCGTCATAAATGCTATTAGAAACTTATTTGTCCGGCTTTGTAATATTGTGGCGGCATTCAAAATTTCAAACCTACATACCTAAGACCTTTTACATCTCAAGTAGGTAGACGACATTGGTTGCATTTCAAATTTTCAATCATGTCATACTGCCAAAACATCTCACATCTAAGAACCACAACAAAAAAACAAGTACCTGAAAATTGGACCAAAGATTTAGTACCTGGAAAGGTTGGCCAGAAGCCAAACGAATGGTTAATCAATAAAGTGCATGGATCACATTTCGATTTCTAAGCTTGTCTTTACTTAAGAGCCTCAACCATTTAAGATGTCATAATCAAACAAGGACAAAGCTGGGCACCTAAAACTGGTAATTAAGAGGACCACCTACAGCTTTTAGTAGAACAACAATCTCGTGACTGTGGCAACAACTTCACTTATTATAGTTGGGCCTTCTCTACAAAAACAGATTTTGACGTCAGAAACTGGGGTAGGAGTCTTAGTTGGCTGACAAAATGGTACTGCATGTCCAGAAAAATAAACTGCCAAGTGAAGTTTTTTGAAGGGTCAATAAAAGCCAGCTTCCGAAAGGCTAATTGGAGCCCAACATAAACTGGCGTTCCAAAACAAAGGTACAGATAGGCCATAGTAAGCTCCTAAGAAAGCACGGGCTCACTCCTGTTCAAAAAGACTGGATGAATAACACATACTCCGTAATTAGCTGCACGAGTCACATAAGATATGCTAAGCATAAATATCAGGAGAGAACAACTTGGACTTCAACCAACCTATTACATGTATATTATCATACCAAATAGAGATGGTGTGTTCTATAGAACTTTCTGCTAAGCTTTCAATTCCATTGCATCATCATTTTCACATTTTAGATACATGGACTTGCACAGAAAATAGGGTTAGTCAGAAGGGACAGGAGCTGTTTAGGAGACACAGCAAAATGACGTGCACGTCAAAACAACGGTCTCTGCTAATTGATGTTAAATTAAAAACCTAGCAGGCCAACTCTAAGAAACTACAATTAGCAGTACATTATACAGTGCTGAACATTCACCAGAAACTAAACCAGTTTAGGATCGTTTCAACCATAAGATGATCAATAAACAAGCTTTACCAGGTAATCACCCTCCTCGCATATGAGCACCTAGTTCCCCAAAATCATCAGCTTCCACTGTGTCTTCAGCCAAGCGTACTGCATCAAGCTTTTGCTTTAGGATCTCAATGGCATTCAGCACCAGTTGGGCAGCCTTGACTGCACCAGTAGATTCAACTGTGAATATGAAAGAGTCTTCTTTTGGGCTGATCTCAATAAGCCCCGGCTTCCCCATAGCTTCTGCTTTCTTAATCACTTCGTCATCATAAGTATAGGCCTCAGCGTCAACGACAACTACCTGTGGGAAGGAGTAAAAAACCAGATGGACAAAATGGTTCAGTCAACATATAGCACATTCCAATATTGTTTTGTATCTTAAAATTCTGTAAGTATAAATCAAAAGACGGATTTAAAACCCACAGGCCACAACCATACAGCTTTTTAATGTGCTCTTTAAGAAAGCTCGGCAAATGGCCATATATCACCTCAAATATATAAAATTTTCAGCACTTCCTATGTCAATCGAGCCTCTTAATATAACATGGAGCTTCTTTAAAAAATAAAATAAAAAGGAGGCCCTATTTCAAAGGGAATTATTCCAGATCAATAGGATCCACATCAGTGTAGTTTTTACATAACTGTTACTGGTCACTGATTATGGCTAGCTTCATCCACACAAAAGCACATTGATAAATGATAATACCAGGGTGATTTTGACTTTTTTTTAACTGAATCTCAAGCTGTACCAGAACTTAGCTCCAGCCATACTCATTTTTATAATAATTTGACCAATGAAAAATCATGAACATATATTTAGAGAGTCACACCAGTAACATGGATTCACTTAAGGCAATGGAACACTATTCTTCTAACAGGGACAAATTGACCACAAGATGGTAAAAAGGCGAACAAGGTTAAAGACATAGGTTGGCACACCCAAACTTTAATCAGAGGATGAAATCAATGAAGAAAATCAAACCAAACTGCTTTTGTAGAATCAGTCAGATCATCTCAAAAGAAACACAAACATATCAGTAAGAAAAAGAAAATAACACGACACAAGAACACAATGAACCATTTTTCGGTAGTCTTGGATAATGAAAGCTTGAAAGCTAGGACAAGAAATGAAAATTCCAGGATCTGCAATCACTCATAATCCTCGGCCTGCTAATTCACTATCATCAAAATCGTGTTTTAGTAAAGAGACCTAGTCATGCATGAGTGCAGCCTCAAGCCCTGTCTAAGAAAGATACAATCACAGCAGAGGAAAGGAATCTCTCACACAAATTAAAAAGCAATCAACAACACTACTTCACTACTCGTCCTATACCATATAAGTTGGCTCCACAAATATTCTAGTATCCGTTAGTCATGCCCGGAAGAAAAAGGTGGAGAAAGTTTTTCTTCGCCGAGGAAAGATTAAGCTAATTCAAGACTCCATCTGAATGATGAATTCATCTCTTTTAGGTCACTGTTTACATTTCGTGCTAATTAAACATTCTACATTCTCATACTTCTCAATAACGAAAAAAAGGTCGGCTCAAAAAGGATTTTCCTATACCGGCTAACAAATGTTATGTACTTGTATGCCTAAACATAAGACAAATGACTTATGATGGAATTTCAACGCAGCACAATGATGGAATCAAGCCAGTACAACTAAGAAATACTGAACCAACCTGCTGAGTATTAGGATCAATGTCAAAGACTTTAGTAGGACTGCTTTCAACCAACTCTCTTTTCTGTTCAAGTGTCAAGCTCTCCATCATCTCTTCATCAATTTTAATAGATGGTTCATACATAAAAGTGACAGTTGCTGCAGGAGACCATTTGGCATGATCTTTCCCGATACCCTTTCTAGCAATTGCTCTCAGCCTCAATTCTTGACCTTTACGTAACTTCACAATGATAATTCCCCTGCATGACACCAAAGCCAAAACATTGCAACAACATTAATCATCATACAGCTCTCAAATGCTGTTTGTTGATAAGAAACCTGATTAAGGCATAACATTAGACTGCAAAAAAAAGAAGGGGAAACAAAACATCACTTGAAAGTCAGAGTCCAGTAAGAGCAAAATTGAGATGCATAAATTCTAATACATAACTAGGTATCGTGGTTCAAAAAAGCACCTATCTACCTAAGAACAAAAACTGAGGTGCATCATTAATCTCACTTCATTACATGGTCTTCTCTTTTGAAAACCAGCTATCTACCGACCTTAACAGATCAAGGCTAACCGTCCATGTATCCTAGACCTTCCTGAAACTCCACCAGAGGCTGCTTCCGTTCACCCCACGTCTAATTACATTTAACAAACAATCACATAGGCAGATTGTCAGCAACATGTGCGGGCAATATACATGATTTATTCAATATAATCATCCAAAATTTAGTGGAGGCCGTTGGACAATTTACTTAATCTGCCCTCCCACAAATTCACTTAAAATAAAGGGATTTTCTCTAAAATGCCCATGTGGTATAGCAAAAAAGTCAGAATGCCCCATAGTTTTTTCAAAAAAGCCAGAATGCCCCTAAGGTCGAAATTTCGACCTAAAATGCCCTTAATGATGACGGACGTTAGTATTTTTTTCGATTCCGTTAGATTAGTCGTTTGAATGCTAAGTATGAACTAATTTAATCATATTATAATCATTAACCCTTATTTTTTCTTTTCATTACCTTTAATTACTTCCCTCTCCCCTATCCTCCTCACCATCCCCTTTTCTAAAAAAAAAA
>CAAKMY010034153.1:0-14909 GCA_901111285.1 Corrigiola litoralis | reverse complement strand
TATTTAAAGTTTTGAATATAGTGTGTATTTTTTTTAGATCTAGTATCTTGTTAGTGGGTATGGGTTTGGGATAATATGGGTGGGCAGTGTATGAGTGCATGGAGTATCATGCACTGGGTGCACAGTATAACGATTGCTCATTCCACTCATAAAACCAACAACTCATAAAGTTGAAACAGACCAGGACACAGATTCAAAGACTATACTGACCCTCATGCGTTTCTCGAGTTGCAAGCGCCAAGTGAGCTCCTCCACCTGCTTCTCCAGTTTATTCTTGGCAGCTTGGAGAGCACCCGTCTCCTTTGCAGCCTGTAATTTTCGAAAGGAAAAATCAACATATAATTAGTCCCTAACCATACACCTATACTCCAATGGAGTAAGAATAATCTAGAAGATCCAAGGGAACAATATAACCAATAAAGCTAAAATACAAGCAAAAATAAGATATGCCATTCTGTAGAACTTCAGTGAAGTGCTTATTCTAAGTTAATGAAAAATGATATATAAAATCTATGTTTCAGAAGACATCAGTAAGTTTTGGAACTATTCCATAATATACAGATATCAGCTTAACAGCTGATAACCACAGTTATTCACTGAACGTAAACATTAAAATTCAAGTATGTGAGGGCAGTAAAAGGTGTTTAAAAAGTAGCAAACTGAAGTTAAACAAGCAAAAGTAAATTTCAGAGAAAAGGTAATCACCATCTTGAGTTTTCGTAATTCTTTACAAGCAAGTTTAGATCTCCATCCACACTGAGTGGTGATGGCTGCCTTCTTCAATCTCAGATATCGCAAACGTGCTAAGAATTTGCGACCATGGCTCTGGAGACAAGAGTTTCAATCAGTCCAGATATTATAAAAAAGAGAATATTAACTATAAACTTTGGAAATGCTAAAAAGTAAAAACAGACAGACAGTCACTTACATCTCCCACAAAACTCCCAACAACAGCTAGTTAAAAAATATATTATAGAGCTTACAACATCATAATATACACAATGTTCATCTGACAATAAGTTACCTGAATAATTATGGCAGCTCTTGTCTGTCTTCTGAACCGAATCTCATTACGAGCAGTCATCCCACGCATACCGGTTTGAACGGAAACAGCAGAGCAGCATAAGTCCCTGTAAGCTTTTTGTGCGAGATGCATCCGCAAAGCTGTTTGGATCCTCAAGGAAGAAGCTTCTTGCCTCATGCCCTCATACACATTCCGTGCAAGTTGTCCTGCAATTAACAAATTGATATTATAGCAAGAAGGTCCCCTGAGTTTAAAACACATAAAGATCATAGCATAAAAGTTGCATGGATGCATGTTGAATACCTCTACATATAGCTTGAATATGTATTGCAGAACGGCGTAGCAACATGAAGCTTCTACAAGCCAGATAAGAACGGACTTTTCTTTGAATTATACTTGCTGATCGTCCTAAAACCTCGCTTCTGCGAGCATCTAGATCAGCCATCTGACCAGCTCTGAGAAAAACCTTTGTCTTACCAATCTGCAAGAATATTTTAACCATCAAGGTCAGCTACAGCTCAGTCGGAAAGGATTAAATAGACCATAGAAGGCTATACGGTTCAAGACAACATTTATAATTTGCAACGCTGGCAGGTTGAAGCTACTCTTTAATCTAAATCAACCAGTTCGCACCTCTACAATACCATAGATCTCCAAAAGGATCCAAAGGTTGTGAATGACACTTAGTTTCATTGGGTAGCGACTATCATATATGTAGTGCTCATTTACTACTAAGTATTAAATCATAAGAGGCATTTATGTTAGTATTGGAGGCCTATCATGTACAGGAGAGTACAAAAGCAGACATCCAGTTTGTACCTGAAAGAATTCCCCTTATGACAACAAAGGACCAGACACAGAAAGTTCTACACAAGAACATGACTAGGAAGTGGAATTAGATCATAAACTGAGGGAATAGTAAATGACAGTAGCAGAAGCATCTCAAAGAAGAGGACAGATCTTGATGGCTCGTAAAGGCAACTGCTGATGACAGAATCATGACACTAATACCATCATATCTTCCACCAGAAAGTTGGTAATTGGTATCCAGTGTAACAATAGAGCTATTTTCCCTCTCAAGCAACATAAACCAATATGTGCAGATTGCAGTAATCAGAATAATTTCTAGAAAGAGAAAAGCCTTATGTCCGAACAAATAGGATGATTAGGCAAGCATTAATGCCAATACCTGGTAGCCTTCAAGTCTCACTTTCTCAAGAAGCCTCTTACAAGCCGTAACTTCGTCACAACTAACAACAATGAATTAAAGAGGTCAGCTTCTTATTTGTATTTCTTAATAGTGTTATAATAGTAACAGACAACTTTTACCTTCCATCTAACACTTCAGGTGCAAGAATTCCAAACCGGTCTAAAAATTCGAAAAAGGGTTTCCTGGTGGGGTATCCAGCACAACTTATCCTAATAGCCTCCATAACTCCCTGAAGCAAAAATTAACATTAGTCAGAACAGACAATCCATTTTTCAAGTGAGCATTCAGACAAGGAAAAGAAAGTAGGATAAAATTGCCTCACCCCGCATCGTAGCTGTTGCAAGACATTCTGATTCTCAAAAATTGCTGGCTTTAGAAGATTATTTGGCTTTACACAACGAATGTAGTGTGGCTCAGTTGCACTTAGTGTTTCAAGCAGGGATACCAATTGTTGCTGCAAAAAGAACATGAAAGATAATCACAAGGCCACACTCATAATACAATAAAGTTTAACAAAAATTATATAATAATGACATATATACCTTGAAGCGTGAACCGATGGACGAAAACTTCGACGATTTAGAAGACTCCTCAGGTGACGGTGGAAATAGGCTTGATACAAAGGAACAATTTGAAGCACACAAGAGAGCTTGGTGTTCAGCAACAACATAGTCTTTGTTCTTATCCAAGAACTGTTCAGTTTGATAAGTAACCTACAAGAAAAAGCTTAAGTGCCTAAGTAACATAATCTAAGACCACAGCCTCTAATTGTTGCCGAAACCGTAACTTACATCACCAGCATAGTGGCAAATAGTGAAATCGCTGCGAGCTAACTTAGGCTTGCTGAATCGCCTGTTGTTCTTAAATGTCTGGTACAGCTTTTGGGCAAACGTTTCATGTGTTGATCTTGGAAACATACTGAAAATAAAAAACAAAAAAAGCCTCTTTAAGAGATTGAATGAATTTAATCAAGAATGCTAAATTCTAGGTTTTTATATACACTTAGAGTTCTGTCCCTCCACTTACCAAGCTTCATCCAGGAGAGCGATGATTCCACCAGGTTTCTGAACAAGAAAAGTTCATAAATGATTAGGAAGAGACAGACTAGTGAGGAACCTCATGACTAATAGTCAACATTACACCATTTAATGCGTGTGGAGCATGAACCCCATTGTTTGCTCAACTAATGATGCCTATAGGAAAAACAAAGGAAACATTGCAAGGGGAAACAGAAAACAATATTGTGCCGAAGAGCCTACAATATAACAGGAAATTTAGGCATCATTTATTCATAATGACTAAGAAGAAACAGCTAACGAGGAACCTTATGAATAATAGTCAATGTTACACCAGTTAATGCCTGTGGCGCATGAACCCCATTGTTTGCTCAATTGATACACACAATACGAAAAAACAAAGGGAACAAAAAAGGGGACATAGAAAACATTATTGTGCAAAAGATCCTACACTGTAATGAGAATTTTAGGCAATCACTTAAATTGACAATGGATAACTCGAAAAGACACAAATCCGGTTTACAGCTGGTGCGGGGATATTTCATTTCTTGTACTATCACAGTACTCAAAACTAGATGTTCAAGCAATTCAAAAGGCACTCCTCTTTCAAAACAAGACGTTGGTATAGGAAACAAACCTTCTCAATGAGATCCAAAACATCTTGATTATCAATGAATTCAATGTAGCTCCAATTAATTTCTTCTTTTTCGTATTCTTCCTGTTCCATCTTGAATACATGCTGCACCACACAATTTTTATGTTTTACAGGAGATAGCAATAGGGAGACAAGTTTTCACAATTAGGAATATGTAAGAATTTTTATTACACACATACCTGGTTAAAATGTTGCTGAAGCTTCTCATTTGTTAAATTTATGCAGAACTGCTCAAAACTGCAAGAGCATCAAACTAATGTCATAAAAAGATGTCATAAGCCATAAGAGTAACATTACAGCAAACAAATGGCATAGTAGCCCTATGTTTCAACATCTATCAGTTGAGTTCATAGAAACATATATAAAGTAATTTGAGACACATGTCCTGTGTAAAATAACATAAGCAGCCATCGATAAGGAGCCAAAGAATAATGGCAGATCTTCAACACCATGACTGCAAGTTTATTTTCTGTGCCCTCGTTCACCACAAAAAGCATCCCCGTCAATCATGAAAACAAAGGCATACCGGTTAAGCACCTGTTTGTCTTGAAACTCTCAAATCCGTAGATGTCCAGCACTCCAATTATGAACTTTGAATCATGATCTTGACCAATCGAACTGTTGATCGTATCGACAAGCCTACAATACAATTTGGAAAACAGCTGAATGCAAAATAAAAGAGCATAGCAAAGAGTTCATCCATGTAGAACCAAACCGGACGGCACATACAATATAAATACAACACATAAGGCAATCACAGTTCTTACCAGTCAAACAGCCTTGAGTAAACAATTTTAGCCAAAGCATCTCTACTAAGCGCAGCAGACTCTGGATCCAAAGATTTTGTAATGGTTTCATCACGTGTAGACATTATACGTTTACAAAGAGAATCTTCTAGAGCCTTTGGATCACACCTGAACAGAAATCAAGGCATGTCCAAATTTTATTATCTTTCAGTAGGGACTAGGGAGCTCTAGAAAATGCTTTTTTACTTCGTCTATTTGGTCTTAAAGTTCAACGAAATTAACAAACTGCAAGATTACATGAAAAGCTCAGCTGCTGTTTGCAGATGGAACTGGGAATTCTCATCCTTGGGCTCAGAGGAATCCATCTCCTTCCCCTTGGTAAATTCAATATTTCCTAAATGAAGAATTGCTGCCACAACCCTAAAAATAGCATCCTGAACATCAAAAAAATTCAAAAGATAATTCAGTCGAGGTGAAAAATTTCTAAAATAAGGATTGTTTAACATGGGGATGAAAGTTTCAAGTACCTGCTCTTCAGGACTGATTCCAACCACGTCCATAGCCCTTCTAGTAGCATGGTATTCTGCGGCATCATTAATCTCTTCCAACTCAATACAGTTAGACTGATTCAGATAATGGAATGCTCTCGGGTTTCCCAGCTTGTATTTCTGAACAACCTGAGGTGATGAACAAATCTTATGAGCCAAATGAATATAATAAGCAGATGGAATAATCGGAAACAACTATGAGCTGTGACTGACATGAATATCGCACATGCAATCATACAGGTTTTAGCCATTTCCATATTGCATGACAATCATGTGAGCTATCCAAAGTATATTTGACTCTAACACATCACAATAGTCTACTTTAACTTCTAGTAAATTAAAAATGAGCATTTAATAGGGATAAAAACTACATTAGAGAAAAACAAGATCAGTACAAGGTCCATGATAAGCTCCTAAGGCATGAGACCACAACAACAGTAGAAAAGCACACCCAATCTGAAAGAAAACCCTCTCTTCTCCTAGCTGTGGATTTGCTAAAGATACAAGAATCCCTTGATGTTTCCTTCCAAGGCATATCAACCACAACTTCTCACCAAGGCATTTTCGAAGAATTCTCTGCTTTTCTACAACAAACACCACAAATCTAGTTCATAGTTGTTGGAGGTGGTTTCTTGGACAGACCCGAGAATCCCCTATAAGGCTTACGCATCCAAGAGTTTTCTTCACAAGAAAGAAGCGATATTAGGAATCATAGAATGATAGAAAAGAAGCGACATTAGGAGTCCTAAGAAAGCTCCCAGGCATACAATAAAAGGCTTACTCATCCACAAGACATAACCTAACAAGCAAAGCCTTATTTCCCCCTCTCCCCCCGGGTAATGCCATCTCCCTCTATCAAGGATGTAATCTCAAGTGCCAGCCGCGTCCTCCACAGTCTACAAGTTTGTGAGATGGGGAACCTTAAGAAGAAACAAGGTAGAGTCATGTGTGTCTGTCTCCAAGTGTTGCAAAAACTCAAAAAAGACATGCCTTTTCGAGAGGAGATGCAGACTAGAACTTGAGAACACTTTTGAGCATGAAGACAGACTTCTAAGATCTGAGTCACTGGGAGCACAGTTGGTCCAAAGTCCATACACAAGACAAATACCAAAGCTTTTTGGAATCCACTTACCTCAGATGGTGCGGCACACAACATGTAGAAACAGTGATAATTTCTCTCTGGGTCCGACAATTGACAAACGCGTGATCTTTCCAACAAATATGTTCTTATTGCAGCTCCAGATATTCTTCCCCTCTGGTCAAATTGGAGCTCCACGAACTTCCCAAAGCGACTACATAATCACACATACATCAGCCAAATGATGGTTGAAGGCTGAAGCAGTTGCAGCAACTCTTAAATAACACCAACTAACCTGGAGTTATTATTTCTGACAGTCTTAGCATTTCCAAAGGCCTCCAAAACTGGATTGGACTGCAACATCAAGAAAAATTTACAATTAAGAACAAGAATACAGTATGACAAAGCAAACTAAGAGAGGGACAGGGGGGATTCAAACAACAAAGATAGCTTTAGCTCCATTACTATGTCCAGTGACAAGGAGAGACAAGGGAATGAAAAAGAGACATTGAGTTCATATGAAACCTAAAATTAATGTTACCTCCAGAACTTTCTGCTCGACACTTCTTCCCTCAGCTGCAGCTCGACCACCCATGTAAGCAAGATAACGCATAAGCAACTTTGTGCTTTCTGTTTTACCAGCCCCACTTTCACCACTTACCAAGATGGACTGGCTGATTCCCTCAGTCATCATAAGACTGCAAGCAGAAGCATTGTCAACCACTGAGATTGATGAAGAGAACAAGAGATTTTAATTGTACAGTGATACTACGGAAGTACGGATCCCACATGTTGTGATGAAACACGAACTCAAAAGGCATGAATAAACCTCATTTGCCAAATTTAACTAATTGTTACCACATCTTTTGGGATCCCTCAGGACCTTTTGGAATTTTTTTTGGGTGTAACATTTACTATCGTAGATTAATTAACAAAACAAAAAGCTTTGGGAAGAAAGTTGCTGGATCTAGCTCCTTTTTTTAACTTTTTACCCTCTTTTCTAGGTCCTGAAAGAAAAATCAAATAAAAAAGGTAAAGGAGCATAAGCAAGGAGAACCATGTACATTACCGGTAAGAAGCATCTGCAATAGCAAAAGGATGTGGACTTAGCTCACCAAAACCTGTCCCCTTATATTGTTCCATCATATGGACATCATACAAGTGAGGTAGTCTTCTGAAAGGGTTCACAGCTATCAAAATGTTCCCAGTATATGTCTGTAAATACAAAATTATTTTTCAGAACAAATGTCAGACATCACGACACCAATTTAAACGTGAACAGGAGTTGTATCCAATATAAATGTAGAAGAATGCATCAAATGATTCTTATGCAACTTTGCTTCACCACATCTAAGGAGGACAATAGTTAGTCGTTCAATGTAAGCAACCACTCCGTCCATGAGTGAATGTACTTACATATATTTCATTAATGTCATATCTAGACTTCAAGTTCTGCAACAACCCAGGTTCGTGTAAATAAGCCAGCCTTGTCATGTCATCCACCCCACATTGAGGAGCTTCAGGGTCTTTGGGATATGCATTTGAAGCTTGTACTACCACCTGCATATCAAGGGAAAGCACCGATTAACCACAAAGAAACATGCTACTAAAACAAAAAGAAAAGAACTGACAGATTCTGATACATCTTATTAATTTCCAGTTTTCACCAAGCTGTTAAAGAAGCAGGAAAAATGGGGATGTAACTTCAGAAAACTGAACAAGAGATACTGTGATGGGGTGAAAGAACTGTCAAACAATAAGAAACAGACAGCCCGCTCACAGCTCATGGCAGGCAGAAAAGGCTTGTCATGCGCCACAAGTACCTTTACGTCCACAATCAGGACATATTTTCATGTTCAGTGTACAGTATAAGGCTTCAAACCCATCCCCAACCCCCAAAAAAATAATGAAAGGTATTTATCAACACAAGGCATATAGTACTCACTGTTTGTCCTGAAGTGCAAAGGACCTTCAAACTTTCGCCATTAACCTCAACTACTTCACCATCTATCCAAGCAACATCAGGGTCCTCAACCCAAACAAGAGAGCCGACAGCTAAACTGGCTGAAGCAGCCTGCAGATACAAAGTAAATATTTTCTTGCCGTTAAGATCAAACACAAGCTGTACATTGCAAACACCTGTAAACAGAGAAAAGC
The DNA here is from genome assembly GCA_901111285.1 of Corrigiola litoralis. Classification (NCBI taxonomy): domain Eukaryota; kingdom Viridiplantae; phylum Streptophyta; class Magnoliopsida; order Caryophyllales; family Caryophyllaceae; genus Corrigiola; species Corrigiola litoralis. The sequence continues at coordinate 6,475 of CAAKMY010034153.1, read as the reverse complement.
ATGCAACAAACATATGATAAATTATATGCACCATTATGTGCGAAAAATATAGACATATTTGATATGTTAGAAAAACAGTTAAAGTTTGCTCTTCTTCTAGAACATGGGAAACTTATTAGGATCATCATCAGACACTAGAGGAGTTTGGTCAAAATAATTCCGCCTGCCAACTCTGATTTCAGAATACGACCTCATTGTAAAATCAGCTTCATATATGTTGCTTAAACAAAGACATAATTTATCTCTTACCTAGATCAATTTGATCTATCAAGTTGCCCAAAATGTTTAGGCATTACTTATGTCATCAAAATCTAAGTTCAGAAACTGAGCAAAGTTTGATAGCGCTCTCCCCATGTAAGGCTTTTCTAAAAATTAACACAGGTCTGTCGTTCATTATCAACTTGGGGAGTACCATGCTTTGTGCCAATCATGACAAGAAAGCCACAGCAGAGGTTGTAGGAGATTCCAACTAACCAAATAGATGATATATGTTGCATGGAGTTTAATTCCTATCGTCTTTACTCTGTAACTGGAAAATACGTACGTCCTCACCACAAAATACTGTTACTTCACTAAAAGGAATGACACTCCACGACAAGACTCGCAAGGAGGATGTAAGAGAAAGCCAACACTAAAGTGTCACTATTTTATAATACGTAACACTCTTTAAAGGATGGCTAAATCCAAGCAGTGACATCCTCTTTAGGATGGAGAGATAGCATGCATAATTTCCAACTGAATGTGATACAAAATCCAGTTACTTGTGAAGCAATAAAGATCTACTTTCTTCCCTTTTTTTTCCTCGGCAGGAGGCAGTGTGGAACCATGAAAAGCACCAAGGTATAGAAAAGTCAAAAATATACTGGACATCAACTTGCAATAACAATTTGATGTGATAAATGTGGAAGTCCCTGACAATCACATCCATCAACCTCGCTAAAGGACACCAAGTATCAAATCTTAGCAACAGCAGGGTTTTACCTTCTTACCCACTCTGCCAGACCAGAACTATCGATTTTCAGTTTGGACGCAGCCATCTGGGAAGGCAAAAATCATAAAGTTCAGCAGCTTAGAGCGAGATTTTGTCATAGAAGAAGTTGTGACTTAGTGATTTCGAGGGTGGACCGCAATCACTAATAAAGAATGGTCTGAGAATTGGCAGGTGGAATCGGGTATAGAGTGGACTATGATGATTGAGCCCCTTGTACGTTTTGCGGATATTATATTAGAAATACACTACGAAAGTCTCAAAATACTCCCCTTGCATAGAAGAGCTAGTAAGCTCTTCATCGATTTTTGTTGGGGATTATCATATTGACCCTTTGTTTCTAACTACGACAAACAATTACCACCACTCCAAGTTATGAACATAAAGGAGACCAGTGTATAGAGAAATGTGTTTGAGGTGCACGATGATCCTGAAGGGCTCCTCAACAGCTTAAGCGCAGAAGGCGCACCTAGATAGACCATTCAAATTACTATTTTTGAAAATCATATATCATTGTACACCTTTGTCTTATGACTTGGAATGTTGAAATAACTACTAAGATTACCTAACAACAAGAGGGCGCAACCACAGGAGGGAGACTATGAGAAGTTCATTTCTTACTGGAAGAAAAGCGGAAGAACACAATTGCATACATCAGTATGAGAAAAACAGGGCCTACATTAGTGGAAAGTACTAACAGACTCTTACTTACAACCGTAAGAACTGAAGCAACTCAAGGATATCGGCTAGCTAGGTATGAGTGTATGACATTACTGTAGGACAATTCAAGGTATGACATGACTCTAGGACAATTCAAAGTTAACTATAAACAAATGAAACTCCCTGAAAAAGGGTTTTTTGTGGGGAGGAGAGAAGCAAAGGGCAGCACACTAAGGAACGTGTCCAATTCTTCTAGCGAAAGATCGAGTGGCTGCAGTTCCTTAGATTAAAGATAGATATGCTACTAAAGTAATCACGATCGAGTTAAGCAACCTTCTTCGATCCGCTGTACCCAAGTCCACACACAGAGCCCGCCCCTCCCCTGCTCCCTAACCCAGTATGAGAAGTGTGGTATGATCTACTGAGGGAAGAAGTAAAAAACAACAAAGTACAGTGACACCAAATCTTATAGCATATGTGCGGAGGCACTCAATGGTCAATGACAATAAGAACAAAGACTAAAGAAGACCATAATGCCGGCAGCCAGGCACCTTCAACAGATTGGAAGTACAAATTAGCTACTACAAGAATTCTAATCAAACTGTCTACCAGCTCATACAACCTCAAACATCTTCAGTTGCCCTTCCTAGTCTGCAAAGACTCATATGACTGACATTTCAGCACTGACTAAGTCAATCGAAACTCAATTATGTTCATCCCTCAGAGTACTTCCGAGTCACTACCTCTCATTTCAGCATTATCACTAACTCTCCTAATTATGGTAGCTTCACAATTACTTTCAAAGCCCTAGATCAAGAGTTCAACTTCAAGGGCTACTGGCAACCCGCAACAACAACGAAATTTCATCTATCTAATAAGTCGGCGGCTACACAAATTCGTTGAGCACCACTTTGCACAACATACACTGCAAATAACAGATCAAAATCCTAATTAAGACCACAAGCATATAATGCACTACTCCTAACTTTCTTAGCTTACTGTAAGCATATCAATTACCAAACTATGCGCCTTTTCGAAATCTTCACTTTCTGAACTTAAATAAACCTGCATGACATCATATAACAAATCTAAAACAACTAAAGCATCAAAAAAACAGCTAAAGCATCATAAAACAACAATATGGCAAGCTCTAATTCTGCTTGGCAGATCAGTCAACCATAGTCAACACCCAACTCAAATCATCAATCTTTTAGTCAACTTATCAACCAAATGCACTTACAATAATCAACAAAATACACCATAAACTAAAAACACTAAAAATGAAGTAAAATAACAACATTAACCAATAAAAATCAATACCATTTTGCTTTAAATTTGGATCCAAGTTGCTCCTTTGATCTCTACAACTCCTCTTTACTTAAATCACCAAAAACCCAAATCAAAGTTCCCACCTTTCCTCAAATTAAACCCCAAATTAAATCTTTCTTTTACACTCCAAGAAATGATAATATTAATAAAAATGTGTGCTTTGCTTTTTTACTAAAGAAACCCAAAACGCAAGTAATGTTGAGCTATAAAAACTAAATCTTTTTGTACCAAAAATGATAAAGATTAAATCTTTAATCTCTTCAAATTAAGCTCTAAAGAGAAAAAAGAGAGAAGAAATAAAAATGGTGATTAAGTAAATAAATACCCTGCTGAAGGTGGGTTTTATATATATTATTATTATTACTTGCTAATAATAAAATAAATTAAATTAATTATAATTATACTTGCTTTACTTGTTCTTCTTTCTTTCCTTGTTACATACTACTAGTAGTACTAATTAATCATTATATAATAAGGTGGTAGAGATTAATAAAAGGCTAACATAAATTATTAAAAAAGACTGTCTACTTTTATTACTAACTTTTTACTAGCTAAAGTTTTTTATGTTCCCTGCAAGCCCAAATTAGTTGTAGATTTATAAAAATGAAGTACGTTTTTATTGGGCCAGCATGGTTTCGTCTACTTTTATTGTAAAAGTAGACAGTCTCTGCCGAGACTAACTGGAAGGCTAAAAGGAGTAATTAAGTGACAGATAATTAATCATTTAATAAGGTGGTAGAGAATAATAAAGGGTTAAAAGGGGTAATTAAGTGGAACAATTACGCAAGCTTTGTGATTTCTTGTTTTAGTTTAGTAGAGAAAATGTGGGAAATGACGGAAATAACCCTGGGATTAAGTGGGGCCCAGACACGGGGTTGTCATAATCAGACAAACAAATTGAAATCTTGTACGCGGGTCACAAGCCTCTTCGGTCGGTGGTGTGGTGGCTGGAAAAATATTGAAACGCGTTGGTTGGTTTTGCATGCATTTGGTAAATGAAAGAAAAAAGAAATGGGAATATAAGTCTACTTGAGTTGAGTCTAAGGATAATAGGATATCTCTAACAAGAAAATAAGAAATGGGAATATAAGTCTAATGGAGTCTAAGGATAATAGGTGTAATAAGAAGAGAAAAAAAAAGTGAATATGAGTCTACTCAAATCCGGTTGTTAAGTCTACTCAAGTCCAAGTATATAGGGAATATATAAGTCTAGTCTAGTAAAAAAAAATGGAGAGGAAAAAATGTCCAAGAATATAGGGTTGTTGAGATAACTGGTTTTTTTACTCTACTAGTTTTTGGCCCCGTAAAATTCACGGGGTTGTTTAATGATAACTTGTTCTTAAATATTTGTTTTTTTTTTGTACTTTAGGTTATATCATTTCCATGTTTTACATTTTGATATTTTTTTAAATAATTAAATTGATTTTTATAGTCTTTATTATACTACTTTGTATGTATAGTTTTGGACTTTTGGTTAGTTTTCATTGTAGAAGATATAAATTTAAAAGAAATAACATGATTAATGCAATTGTTACAAATTAGTTATTTTCGAGTTAATAATAAATAATTTTATCATTAGGAATGGAATAAATAAATGATATTAAAATATGATTTAATCTTGTCAAGTTGGCGATGTGGCTAATGATGTGGCATGCTCATGGGCTTACAACGCCTTTTAATAGATATGGTATAGATAGATGGTATAGATAGTATAGATAGTATAGATATAGATTTTAGGTATCGTTTACGTTTATCTTAAAAGTAGATGGACTCATGTTGGTTAAATAAAGGCATATAAATCTATAGCTCATTTTGGATTTTAGAAGTTTAAAAATTTTTAGCTTGCAATGAGTTGGTCTACATCTATAATAAAGGTGTAGACGGTCTTTTCTCATCATCTATGTTTAGCATGAGAGGGAGGGGATTGTGATCCATAAAAAGGAGCGTAAATTTTTTATTGTAGTAATTATTACATATTTCTATATTGTCTCCTTTTTTTTTGTATGTAGAACTTACTTTTTTGACATAAAGTAGACCTAACTTAAGAGTTAGGATTTATTTGATCCAACAATATGGGCTTAGTTTTTTTTTATTTTTTGTCTAAAGGCTTCACATTCTAGGATCTTATATCTCATAGAAATAAAACGGGACTTGCATGAGGTGATAATTAAACCATATTTTTCAAAGTGAAAGAACTCCATTAGGTTCTCTTTTGAATCCTCTAAATTTACTATTATGTTTGTTAATCAAGCTCAACATACTTTTTTCAGAGTAAGTTTTGTTGATTGAATTACATATAAAACATGTTGCAATGGACCGATACTATCGATATACGACATTACATGTACAATACATGTCATCTAAATGTGGTAAGAATGGTGAATGAATGTGACATATTTCACAAACAATGATGCAACAACAATGCTCTGTATAAATATGGGAAGCTATAATCGAACTATGTTTGGCAAAAAAATTTAAAATAGTTTTTTTGCATTTAAATATAAAGTTTTCAAAAAAGGTTACTATTTATTAGATAGAAGAATAAAACTTGTTCAATTCTAACAACAATGTATTATTAAATACCCATGTAATCTACGTGGTGTGTAGTAATAATAACATTTCTCGACCTATATTATAATCTCATCATGTGCCTTGTTGTTTAGTTTTCTATATTCCAAAACATTATTCAATTTAGCTTTGTCTTTATTCCTTAATATCACATCAACGTTACTTGTTTTGTTCGCACCTTTAACTAACCTAAGTATAAATGTATACTCCGTATATGAGTAGAAACAAAATGTGTCTCTGAATTTAGAATTGGCGGAGAAGTAAATTAATATTATTCTAATCATTGACAGCAATCCGATTCTCAAATTTGTAAAAATTATGGCTAATTTTTAGAGATTTTATATGCTACCGCTCATAAACTTTAGTATGACACATTATTGACATCAATAACAATTGAAAATTAAATTTTTCATAATAACGTTTTGTTTTAATACCAAATCTGGATTTTGGTTCTTTCCCGAATTTTGCTTACTTTATAGCCGCCCAAAATTGATTTTATTGTATAGATGCTTATGACCTTCCCCTTTGTGCCTTATGAAACTTTGGGTTATCTAAACATATACTTCGTGAACTGGTTCACACAAGGAAAAAGTAGTTAATATAATCATAGTGGTCGGTCATTTTATATAAGATTAAAAAAGAATCCATTAGAACAAATAAACTTACTTTAATGAATCTTTTTTTTATTGTTTTAAGTGACTATATATTATACATATTTTTTTCAATTAGACTATTTATATGTATCTTAATTCTAGTTTTGTAGTTATATACATGAGAATAAATTACATCGAGATATTTTGGTTGTAGCGGTACATGACAATTAGAGAATTACATATTACCCCTTATAATTTTTTATTATGGAAAATAAGCTATCATCAATTTGTCCTTTTTTTATGTGTGTGTTGGAGGAACGGGGGGTTGGGGTTTGGG
>CAAKMY010034152.1:3791-16718 GCA_901111285.1 Corrigiola litoralis | reverse complement strand
ATTATTTTTGTACGACCGGCCATAGTTTGGATTATTGGCGTTCAATTTTCCATTTATAAATGAGTCGTGTTTGAATACACATTTGAGCTCAACTTGAGATAGAACTTGACATCAACTCGAGATTTAGCTATTTACTCAAAAACACAAAGTGGTACTCGATCAAACTGGCTTGTTAATTTACACCCCTATATCACTATATGTGTGAGTTCATTATCCATGTTTGGATAATGATTTTTATGTCAAAGTTGAGGGATTTACGAAGTCTAGTATGAGACTGTCAAGTTAAATGTAGAAGGGTGATTAAGGCGTCATCGGATATATGGCCCTGTTCTCTTCAGCTGAAACTCGCACAACTGCATTGAACTGAACTTAAAAGAACTGGAGGAAACTGGAAAGAATTGGAGAGAACTAAGAGGAACTGGAAAAACTGGAAGGAACTGGAGAGAACTGGAGAGGACTGGAAGGAACTGAAATGAGTTTAAAAAAATAGAAGGAAGTAACTGGAAGCAGCTGAAGAGAACTGGAAGCAACTGAAAGGAATTGGAAGCAACTGGAAGCAACTGAAAGGAACTGGAGAGAACTGAAAGCAACTGGAAAGAACTGGAAGCAACTGGAAAGAACTGAAAAGAACTGGAAAGAGCTGGAAGAAACTGGAAAAAACTGGAGAGAACTGAAAAGAACTGAAACTCACTAGAATTTATGTGAGGAGCACAGGGCCTTAACTTCACTATCACCTTCTCTAACATGAGGGGTTGGTGGTCCCTACAAAAGTATTGGAGGTTTGAGAATTTATATGAGAGGCTATCTCATTTTCCTAAAAAATATATTTATATATTATTGTTGTCCTTCTTGTACTCTATAATCATTTATACTTCCGGTATATCTTGATGAGATTTGTGAAATTCCCCAACAAAATTTAGTACTACGATACCTGATAATTATGTATATCTCTTGCAACTCTAAGTCCGTAAGTCACTCAAGCTAATTCAAATGTCACTATGTGTACCAACAAAAAAATACACATATAAGAGATACAACTCTTTAAAGTTTCAAATTTTATAAATTGTAAATAGGAATGTTTGGATTATAAATATGTTCCTTTCTAAGTTTAGCGGTTGCATGTGAGAGACCACTGGAAGAGTGAAAACTGTGCATTGTTAACCACTACTTGTCCTCAACAATCAAGGGGCATCCAATCCGTAATTGTCTTACTAGAAGATTATGAGCCAAAGCTTGATGTGGGGCAAACGAATCCCCAAATTGTGACCGGTAATATAGAAAGAAAATTGTGAGTTAAAGCTTGATATGAGGCAAATGATCTAATTCCCCAAATTATGACCGGTAATCTAGAAAAAAGATTGTGAGCCAAAGCTTGATATGAGGCAGATGATCTAGTTCCCCCAAATCGTGGCCCGTAATCTAGATAGAAGATTGTGAGCCAAAGCTTGATATGTCTATCAGTAGTCTGAAATCTAAAATTAGATAAAGATCATACTGGGAGGTTAGAGTAGCCGCAAATGTCTGAAATAAAAGTCATTTGAACTGATCAGTTATGTGCACTCGTTCATCAAATGCAAGAAATACAGCTTGATCGAGTGGAAGGAAGTTTGTTATAAGCCTGATCTTTGTTTTACTTGTATATAGTATATAGCTTATGTTTGTTCTAGCTACAAGAAGTCTTTAGGCTAAACTTCGAAAAATATAAAATCTTCAGGCTAATTCCTTATCGATATACAAATTTTAGTGTTTAAGCCATACCAACTACTCCGTATTTGATTATTGTATAGTGAATATCAAATTTTGAACTGTTAAGATTATATAAATTATTTTTTTTGAAATCGGTATAAGTCCTAAATCAAGAACAAATTAAATAAATGTGATTATTACATTATTAATTATTTTTAGTGAAACTTTAACCTTTTTTAAGTTTGATTTCTTAATTTTATATATTTTTTATTTAAATATACAGTCAAAATTTTATGAAGAGTTGAGAATTTACCCTACTAAAATCATCGATTGAGATTAACCTCTTTGATATATTTTATATATTTTGATATCATTATTTATAATCACATTTGTTGTAAAAGGTATCTAGATTATTTCCTTGGAGTTAAAGAAATTTTCTTATTTATTTTTTGTTTCAATGCATGTTTAATGCAAAATAGGGGGAAATTTATATCTAATCCATTGTATTCCTTGTATGAACAACTAATTTTATTTTCATACGAGCAATATTTATCATTAAATTCATGGATGTTAGTTTTCAAAACTACTAAATTTTAATATGTATTTTACCACTAAACTTGTTTCTCAAGTTAGAGATTACATTTCCAAACCAGTTTTTACATATATGAATGAACAAATTAAAATTACTACTTTTATTTTTAAAATAACACATAAAACAAGTAGAAATTAAATTGCTTAAATGAGATTATATTAATTTAACGAGGTGTAGGAAAATAAAGTTTAGCAAAATATGTAATACTATTATTGAGATACGCTTTAATTTCCATACATTAGAAACTATGGAGTACATTAAGTTTTTTTTCACAAGAAAATTAGATTAGTACAATAATACGTAAGACTGTTATTCAGATTACGTATTTTCATGTCTCTAAATTTACTACGGCGAATCCTATATCTTTTGTCATTCACATAAACTAAGACCGTTTGTAACTAAAAAAAATTGTCGACTTTGAGAAGTTAGGCGAGAAGTTTATAACAACACAGGATATATGAGAGGAACAAAAGAGTCAACTAAGAAAATCTTTTCCAATTAATGTGGGATAACAAACCAATGCTTTCTCATTTCTCTTCTCTCAGCCAACCATTTTTTAGGAATATCTCTCACCTTACCAACCTGGTATCCCTCTATATAGAGGAGGAGAGAGCTGGATTATAACACATTTGCATATTTCGTAATTGTTATTGTTGTCATTCCAGCAGCGCCAGGTGAATCAACCATAATAATTCTAATCCATATATTCTTAGTTTGTGATTAATTCTACTCGAATGAAGAAGAAGGTCCTTTTTCTTCTCTTGTGCTCCCTTTTGTTCGTAAAGTCATTAGCTCAAAAAAACACATGGGATACCGATAGTTATTGGCAGATGCGAGCAGCAGAAGCTGCAAAACGCAATGAAGAAGCATATAACCCTGATCCTTTCAGTGTCACAAACCACCTTAACCTTCGTTCTCGAATGTGAGTTTTCACCGACCAAATACGTATCCTATCTAATTTGGATTTCTAACACTACATTCTACAAAAAATTATATGTCCTCTTACATAAATGATAATGATGGGCTTAAGCTGAACTAAAGGTGACTTCATATGTAATCACATCATTGCTTGACAATTTTATTGGTGTAGATGTCAGAAAAATATGAAAATGCATTTTCTAAAACATAAAGCAAGGCGTACATGCATGTGGTATAAGTTATGACTTTCTGCAATATACGACGATTGTATACGCATGTGATATATGAAGCCCAAATGCTATGAACAGAAAGATACGGAGTAATATATAGGCAATGCCAAATGGTAGAATGACAATGTGTACAACGGGGAAGGTCAATATGATTTAAGACCTTTGTCATTAGTTAATCCATTCTTAAACTACCACTTTCACACATAATAAGTAAGTGAGTTTTGGGTAACTTTAAGAGAATAAAGTAACTGAGTTTTGGATTATATTTCCATATGATAAATACAGGATGCTGGAGAACGACGGACTGAATGGCACGAGGAGATTTTTGGCTAAAAGATACAGACGCGGCTGCCTATCCACAAATCCCATCGATGCATGCTGGCGGTGCAAGAACGACTGGGAAACGAACCGGAAGCAGTTAGCCAAGTGTGTTATCGGATTTGGGGTCGGGACAACTGGAGGCATGCTTGGTAAGGAGTACGTGGTCACCGACTCCTCAGACAACGATATGCAGAACCCTAAACCCGGAACCCTACGCTATGCAGTAACTCGGATAGAGCCACTATGGATCATATTTGGTACCAGCATGACCATCAAGCTTAACCAAGAGCTCATCATTGCTAGCAACAAGACCATCGACGGCCGGGGTGCCCATGTGGTTATCGAAAAAGGGGCTGGGTTCACTCTACAATATATTGAGAACGTTATCGTCCATGGGATCAGGTTTAGAAATATAGTCCCTGGTTCTGGAGGCACGATAATTAGTTCGGCTGAACATTACGGTTTTAGGACTGAGAGTGATGGCGATGCTATATCTATCTTCGGATCGCACCATATTTGGATAGATCACTGCTCTCTTTCTAAAGCTGCAGATGGACTCATTGATGCCATCCAAGGCTCAACTGCCATCACCATCTCAAATTGCCATATGACTAATCATGATAAGGTAGCCTCTTAAAGAGAAAGAGATTGACAAATTATATAAAGAAACGGTTTTTCCCAATTAGATAGACATAATTTGAGTCAATAATTACTCTTTATTAATACTTTACAAAAGTGATCCGTTTAATTTACTAAAAATTTGACGGTCTCATTTTTTTGATATATATTTCAAAAATCAACGATAACTTTCTTAAGACAAGAACTTCTTAAGGATCCGAATTAACAAATTATTTCATTTAACCATCGACTATGTATGCAGGCATTTTTGTTCGGTGCAAGGGAAAACGACTTCATGGACAGGAAAATGCAAATAACCATAGCATTTACTCACTTTGGTAAAGGGATGGTGCAAAGAATGCCAAGGTGCAGGTGGGGATTCTTCCATGTGGTAAACAACGATTATACTCATTGGGAAATGTATGCGATTGGTGGTAGCCAGAATCCTACTATCATCAGTGAGGGTAATCGATTCATAGCCCCTAATGATGACCACGCTAAGGAGGTAACTGTATATTACTCCGTACAATCATTATGCAAGTGCTATTAAAATTTTCATCTTTTCATGAGACATGCAATATTATTAAGTAGCAGATCATTAGATTGAAAAAATTTGAAGAACTCACAAACGTAAGATAGCGGGATTGGATCCTTTAGAATTGATTCTCAGAGGATTGGTAGAGTTTATCATAAGTAATAGCATAAAAAAGTGGAAAAACAACCAGTCCACCGTTCAGAAAACAAAATACGAAATTACCGCTAAAAATTCGAAAAAAAAAACGGATGGGCCCATGAACTTGGCTGGTCCCGGTTCCGGGTTTTAGAGGGCCAGAACAGGCTCAAACGGCCCCGTGGCCAGCTCTATGTATCTACTCACTCAAAAAAGTTAGTTGGATATATTTTAGTTCTCAATAAACTTTCTTTTTCATCGAAATGTTAGTAAAAGTTTTTTTTAAGCATGAGCACTTAGCACATATACTATAAGAAATGGCCATAAATGCAAATACCATTTTTAACCCAGTACTGATCCTCTGATTACAGGTTACCCATAGGATAAAACCAGATTCTCCATGGGATAGTGGGATATGGATATCAAAGAATGACATCTTGATAAATAATGCAACGTTCAAACAGTCAGGCAGCCTCAAAGAAAATCCATACGCAGATAAGATGGTTAAAGCTCTTCCAGGGAAATTCACAGGGAGGATGACCCGCTTTGCAGGACCGTTGAAGTGTATTCCTCAGAAGCCTTGCTGACGTTAGCGTTCACCCTTGTAGGCCACATCAGAATTAAAAAAAAAATGAATTCGTCAATAATGTTGTATTTTTCTCAATACCTAAAGAAGAGGGAAAACATATAACTCATCAATTGTCTTTGTATTGACTGTGCCTGGGCAATCAGGTGCCCCTAATTTGGAATTCCTGTTTATGAAAGAGGCACTGCGCCACTGCTATCTGATTATAACATATCTACCTCATACTCCTTACTTATTATCAGCACAGGTCTTTGAGTCTTCACTTCAGGCATGTTAAAGCACATTGTATATCACAAAGTGCAACATTATTCCCTCACAAACAAAGCTGATTTAGAGAAGACTTGCATTATAGACTAAAGAAATAAAAGAATTCATTCATTAGTATCACAATAATAGGTTATGTTCCGCAATCATTCAAATTGATAGCAGCAAGAAAAGGTACTTTAATCTTGAAGCTCAAGATATACATCAAAACTAGAATATATGAGCAAGGTAACATAGAGCGAATGCTCACTAGGCTACGAAAAGAAACGATGTCATGCATGATGGTATCGTTCCAGTCTGCTTGCAGTAATATATACGATGGTTTACGAACTTTATTTGGCACATGTAACATTTATCTTCTCCTTAAGCCACCTGGAAGAATACATTAAACACCATATCTAGACCTTAGCAACCTTGGCTGAGATAGACCTGCACAGATCCACTGACAGCATTCAGCAATGGACAAGCTGGTAAAAATACAGGGAAAATAACATTCCACGAGCTCCTACAAGCATCCCCTACTCGCAAACATTAACCTAATATATTTCTCGTCCCTCTAAAAATTTCATGTTTGTTTGTGCACAAAAATTAAGGCCTCAAACACGGAAACATAAAAAAAGTGTGGTAGAGTATTCATTTCCAGACGTCCCAAAGAGGAAAAAAGAGCAGAGTCATTAAGGGACAGAAAGAGCATTATCTGATTCCAAAACATATCTAGGCTGTTATACAATCAGCTTACGAGGATGCGCACACAACCAATCCCCAGCCTATATTGAAATTCATGGTTACACTCAGCATTTTCATCGCAACACTATGATCAGTCGCTCAGAATCGACCTAAAGGGCTGAACCCTGCATAGTGCATATCCCAGTGCCCAAGTTTTCATTATATAAGAATAGTTGTCTAAAAGAGCGGAGGTGTGATTGTGCAAGCCGCAGCTGAACAGGCATTTTTCTAACACCCCCCCACCCAGCCCCCCAAAAAAATATGGGTTGAATTATTAAAAGCTGTCTGACTACAATTTTGAGAAGCCATCCACTCATCCAGCACAGATTCTTGATTGTTTAATGTCATAGAAGAGATTTTAAATCCTGGAGAGAGGACTAAAGTTTTCAATTCCAATAGTTGTGACCACAAAGGTCCACTAGGGAGAAAGGAACAAAGGGTGATACCGTGATAACAAGCCGAGCCGAGCTAAGCTTGAGCTTGGCCTTGCTTGACTTAAGCTCATGTAGCTTACTTAACTCAAGCACAGGCTTGCCGTAGCTTGAAAAATTCAAAGCTCACGCTCGCCCAAAACTTAGTCGACCATGCATTAAAGATACAACAATAAAGATGAATCAATATCTTACAAACGATAGCGGTATTTAAAGTAGTATAACCTCCTCGAAAACTTTTCCTGTTAGAGATGATTGAAACTCTCATGCCATCATCCACTAACAAAACATTCTTCATGTTTGCTCAAATATTGATGTTTTCTTCATAGAAACCCTTCTTAATATGGATAACAGATCTTGTCGTTCCTCCCTTTCTCGCTGTAGTATAAGTGCCTATCTTATAGTCAGAAAATCTCTTGAACCATCCTTTGTTACCACTAGGTTCGCAACCAATTTTGAAGAGTGCAATAGCTTTCGATCACCCCTAGAAAGCCATTTGGGGAACCCATCATGCTCATGTGATTGGGTGTCGTCGGAGGCACTAGTTTGGATGGATAAACTATTGTTGATTAGCTTAGTAACATTACTACATATGGGCAGTGACATAACTCAAAATCACCTAACTCAAAATATGGGTGGCGGCATAAAATCAAAACCGTCATCGACCTAGAACGAATCTTAAAAGTTGTCCGTGAATCGATATCGAGAATGATAGTCAAACGCGACTAACAAACCTAACTCAAAATAACTGGCGCTACAAAGTGTTGGTTTGTCAAGAGTCGTGTTTGACTATCATACTTGGTGAAACGCTCACTGATAGGTTTTAAGATTCGGTTTAGTTCGAAGATTGTTTTGATTTTATGTCAAACACCACCCATATTATGACTTAGCTGATTTCAAGTTTATACCATCACCCATATTTAGTAATGTTATTAAACTAATCGGCAATAGTTTATACATCAACACTAATGTCTGGGACGAGACCCAATCATATGAACATGATGGGTTTCCCAAATGGCTTTCTATGGGTGATCGAAAGCTATTGCACTCTTCAAAATTGGTTGCGGACCTAGTGATAGTAAAAGATGGTTCAGAAGATTTTATGACTAAGATAGGCACTTGATTCTACAGCGAGAAAAGGAGGAACAACAAGATCTGTCATCCATATTAAGAAGGGTGTCTATGAAAGAAACACTAATATTGGAGCAAACATGAAGAATGTTTTGTTAGTGGGTGATGGCATGGGAAATTCAATCATCTCTGCCTTTTGGAAGAGGTTATACTACTTAAAACAACGCTACCGTTTAAAAGATATTGATTCATCCTTATTATCATTTCTTTAATACATGGTGTAATATGAAGGGAAAAAAATGGGATATTTCCTTTAGTCACCCTAAGGTAATGGTTTTTCCTTAAAATGACCTTCTATTTTTGTGACTTTTTTGTATAACCCTGAACTCACATATTTTGGGTTGTAATGGATGGAAAACAGACGGAAGTTATGATTAACTTTTACTCCCTCTAGTCGTAACAATTCTTCATAGTGCTTTTTGAAGAGAAATTAAGAAACCAATACAAGTGGTTTGGAAAAAGTAATTGAATATACCAAGTGGGGTGGGAAGAGTAATAAAGCATTAAACAACAATTGAATAATGAAAAGTGACTCTGAGTGGTAAGGTCCCTAGTGGCATTTTGTGTGACAATTATGACAACTTGGTCATTTTAGAAACCAAAAGTTACCACAAATGGGGTATGAAGTTTAATGTGAACCTTCCCTTAATAGAAAGTATGAAGAATAGTTGAAACAAGAGGGAGTAATTGATTTGAGTTCGAATGGGTGAAATTTCAACGGATTCGGTCCGGATTTCTCAATTCGGGTGGATTTTACCACTATAACTAATAAACAAAATACTAATAAGTTAAATTCAACATAAATTTTAAAGGGGTAAAAGGGCGAAGATAAATTCCCAAGGGCTACTTTTAGATCGAGTGTACACGCCGTCATACAAAGCGCGAAGAAAGAGATCAAATGACGCATTTTTAAAGAAGTTTCGCAATACAGTTCAGCGGAATACTCTACTGCAAAATGAGAAACACAAGTAGCCTAACGACAAAATCATTAAAATATGTTTCTAGGACCAGTACAGGATATACTTGCATCAGAATTCAGAAGCATAAGCCAGAGGGCAGTTATAGCCAATCCTGCCATTAAGGATTAAAAACGAGTGGCTACTTTGGAAAAGAGAGCTCTAAAGTCTGTAGTTGGTGCTCCAGTCCCCTCCGGATTTGAAGCCAAATCAAAGGCCTTGAACTTTGCCTCTTCAAATTGCAAAGCCTGCACAAGTAAAATCAACAAGAACTTAGCTTGTAAATTGAGATAACATAGCATAAACTAAAGAACTTTCTACTAGCAGGAGGTTGTATAAACTTGGAACTGTTTGGTTGACAGGGAAACTGTTGCATATATATGGTGTCAAAATCTGCACATTCTGTCTATGCATATCATTGTTGGATGGAATGCCGAATTATACCACTGTTATCATTTTTCAACATATAAATTTCTTTGACGAGCCGAGGTAAAACATTTCGTATGGGATCAATTGTCATCTCTGCAGCGCAATATACAACATAAAAAGGCTTTAGTGTTCGGATGCTAGGTTGTTTTGTAAGGTGTTTATCTTCCTCCAGACCTAGTCCAAAAGGGTGGAGGGGTGGTGACAATCTCTATAACAGGTGGACCTGTAATCAATTAACTCCTTGCATACTAACTCCACTAATGGACTCAGACAGAGGCATTGGTTATTAAACCCAAAAAGAGAGAAGAAAGGGATTAAATTAAAACTAAGATAGCAATACTTCCATAAGATTCTCAAGCTAAAAAGAAAACTTGCTGTAAGTATCCAGGCAATACTTAGGAAAGGCAAAAACAGCAGTGGAGACAGGATTATAAGTAGAACTGAAACAGCAAACAAAATGCTAACGCTGCCCAATACAATAGAAATAATATTGATATACCTGAATGCAGACTTCTGCGACATCAGACCGAGGGACTGATCTTGTCTCTGTCTGAAGAATTTCATCATCCTTTCCGACAATTAGTTCCCTGACACCGCCTGGTTTGTCCAGCAGGCCTCCAGCCCTGGATCAAACAGAGACAATTACTCCTGTGGATTTTTTTGTTTTGATTTCTCATATAACTGCTATTATCATTAACTGAACAGCCAAAAATGCTAACGCTGCCCAATACATAGCCAGCTGCAGGCTGTTTTAATGAGGAATCTGATTTTTCCTTGTTGTGTTAGAGCTTCTTGTGCACTCAGTCAAATAAATTGTAAATTTAAGGGAATGGAAAAGGTTCGGGCTAGATAACTTCGAAAGAAATTGATATGGCTTTCATTAGAACCAGATTAAGGGATTTACATTTACCAAAACAATGGTCTGACTTTCATTTTTGTACCGAATATGATAACCTTAATCGTGTAATCTCGTAGCTTTTCTGGATACCCTTCATGAAATCCTCTCCATTAACTCATGACCATTCAGAAAGAAAATTTTGGGGATAAGTAGAGGAGCGATAATGCAGACCTGATTATTTATATATATGACAAGTAGAAAACTCGAAAGTACATTACTTATATCATCTTGTAAAGTCCATCGCACCCGAATCACATGATTATGTATCCATAAAAGTGCATAATGGTTATAGGAAGGTAGAAGTATATACCTTATGATAGTGTATGGTATTCCAGAGTCAGCAAGGTACTGTTCCGCCTTTCTCTTCCAGATCTGTTAAATAATGAATATAATTGAATCAGTCAATTCCCTAGCATTTGAAATATACTTGTTACATAGCAAAACAAACTAGGATGTGAAACATGCCCTTCTAGAATCCAGACATTTAAGAAGTTGTTACATTGAGTAAGTGAACATTCCACTCCGATATATTTTCTGTAAAAATTTGACCGATTTATCTAATAGTCGTAGTTCAAACACAATTTCCAGAAAACATTATTTCCCCAATCTGTTCAAACCATGATCCATGATTTACTGGACAGCTGAAATAAGTACCATCACCCTGTTCGGACCATGCCAAGCAGCGACAGCAGATTTTAAGGGGGGAGGGTTGGGGGGGGGGGGGGGGNNGGGGGGGGGGGGGAGGTCTAAAATCTAAATGGACACAGCTTTTCATTCGAACATTGACTGTCAGGAGTGCAGAAAAGCTTCTTTCAAAGACCCACATACGCAGACACACAATAAAAAGCATGTGCATACAACTGATAATACAAATCGGTGTAATGACAGAATAACAAGTATACGATAGCAAACAACTAATTTGGATAGGTACACCATTATATATCTTGATCAGAGACGAAGAAATTGAAGCAGCAGAAGGCATGATCAAATGAACACAATCATTCTTTATTTCAATGTTTCAGATCTCTTTGTGGTTGGAGATAGAACTTCAAAATGTTAGCCAGATATTGTTTTCAAACGCGAAAACCAAACGGGAAAGACAAATTTACCAATATATTTCCATTTCCAAGGCTGTTCAGGGGATGGTTGAGATTTGTGCCACCCATTGATCCCACCAACACAATCTGCTTTACTCCAGCAGCTTTAGCTGTTCAACAAATGAGAGGTTTAAGAAGCAGAATTGCTTTGTCAAAAGTGATAGTTAAGAAATTCTCACCAGCATCTATTTGATTTTTCTGTCCTATCCAGTCAACCTAACAAGCAGCAAGCTTCCATTAACTTCAGAGTCGGAATAAACGCAAAATATAGAAATTGCAAAACTAGTGCAGTAGGCACCTGCTCCGGGTATGCTCCATCATCAAAGATGAACTCAGGCCTTTCTCGAGCAGGATCAGATCCTGGTTTCATTTTTGGTACAGCACTTGTGAGAATTATGAGAGCATCAATGCCTTGAATTGCAGGGGCAATGCTCTCAGGATCTCTGATGTCTCCAACTATAACATCATCTGCTCCTCCAATGGTCTGCTTACTCTCACCGGTTCTGACCAAACCTCTTCCATTAAACTGTTCTGATCTGTCCTTCAACTTCTTGTAAACAATTTGGCCTTGAAAAAGACAAAAGAAAGCTCATATCACGGTTACAACACAAACAGGAGTAACAAATGAGTTCAACAGGAACTCTTAAAGTTCATATGGTCATGCATATTCAAGTTGCTATTAAAGAAATTTACTATGAGTTGCTCAAAATGATAAGAAACTAGGGGTTAGGACCAATCCTTAACAAAGGGAATTAGAGGTGCAAGATGGTCAGTAAGCTAATTTATCTCTTGACATTTTTGTTGCAGGAATGTCTTTATTGGTAATGGGACAAGCAACAACTATTTGATTAGGTTACAAAGGGAGCCTTAAGCTTCCCCCTTTTTCGTTTTATTGACCTTAGTCACCAATCTTATGTGTTTGGATAAGAAAAATGGAGGGAAAAGGAAGGGGAGGGATTTAAGATAATTTAGAATAAGCTGAGGAGAACAGGTCTTAAGTCATGCTCTTTGTTGTTGCTGTTGCATTATTGTGATCCAAGGTCAACATTTGGAACCTCATAAATTAGCCATACGATAATCATTGTACAGTAGTCTAGTGAACTAAGGGTGAAATCTAGAAGGTATCAAAACTGTTGTGAGACTAGCTTGCAAGCGCCAACTGTGATTAGGTGAGGGATGACATACTTTAACAAATCTATTTCAATGGCGATTGTCTAACTTTAGAGGAATGATAGGCCAATTGCAGCTATTGGGTGCGATTGGAGGGCCCCTCACAAAAAGACAAAAAAAAAAATTACCCCACTATCCCTACTGTTTTACACTAGTGGACATGTTTACCCTTCCTTTATAAAGTGGAAATCACCGTAATGCCCT
>CAAKMY010034149.1:41661-54853 GCA_901111285.1 Corrigiola litoralis | reverse complement strand
GGGGGGGGAGCGGAATTGAAGAATATGATGAAGGTGAAAATTATGAGAAAGTAGAACAATGGACTTCGGTGTATGTTGCTTTCTTACTCTTTTCCTTGGGTTGTGGGGGGGTGGGGGATATAAGGGAGGAAGAGTGATGGTATGAGATATAATGGTGATAGAAAGAGGATAGAGAGGAAAGGGGAGATATAGATATGTGGCATTCTAAATAGGAGAAATGAGAGTAAATGAATTGGAAGAGGAAAGAGAAGGAAGGAAAGAAGGTTAAGGAGGAGAACAAGGGTATAGCTATAGATCCTTATCTGTCTATATTTCAAAACTGTTCTTCTGAATAACATTTGTGTATGTTATTTACCTCCCTGGCAATGAAGACTTTAAAAGGTTTAGTAAATGGCTACTGTGCATTAGAGCTGTTTCTCTAAGGCGGTTCTTCAGGAACTAGAATTACACGATTTGGTTACCATATCGATTTGATTTTATCGGTATTCGATATCTCAGTAAAAGAACCTAAGTGTGACTGTACAACTCTTAGATATGCTACACAAGCTTAACATTTTGGTTTAGATAGAAAAAGGCAGATTTTTGAAAAGTTAGTGGAGTCTGATCTATAAATCATAGTTGTTCTGGTGCTTGTCTGAAATCCTAGTAACATTGATTGGCTTTACTCCTTGTTGATACCCTGTATCATGATTACTCATATGTGGGTGTCATATTGAAGGAAAGGAAAGAAAATGGTTAGTTTATAAGTCCTACTCCACCAAGGTATAGAGGGTTATCTCGTGTAGAAATTAGGAGATGCTTATGATCATGAAGTCTTGGGTGAAATAGTACTTCTCATCTGCTTTGCCTTCTGAAAGTTTGCTATTAGTCAATTGATAGGGGCATAAAATTTTAAGTCCTTACATGATTCTTCTGTCTGGAAGTTATTAATCAAGTTAAGCGCTGGCACAAACTTTTATGTGAACTAGCATATCGAAAGTACGTGGATTGGGGGCCTATTGTACACAGTTAAAAACCTTTTCGTAAAGCAATAATGAGATTATGAATTTATGGTCCCTTTCTTGGGCGTCTATTGTTCTTGATCTCCCTCTGTTGCAGAAACAGGGTTTTGTGGAAACCAATGTATCAGATAGTCCGCCATGCTGCTGATTGATGTCTGTTATTGTCCTCAAGTTGCTGCCTTCATTGTTTATCTGTGCTTCATGATCCTTAGAATCTCCATCAAATAAATTTGATTTGATTTTGGTCTTGTTCTTTTGTGCAGTTGGCATTTTCATTTCAATAGTGGGGCAGACTTTTAATTCATGATAGATGCCATTTCAAATATAGTCCATGCGAAGGGCTGATTTAAGTATTTTTTTCAATGCAGGAAATACTACCTAGATTGTCTCCACGCCTGGGAGTTGAGCTCATTCAGAGGAAAATTGTAGATGCTTTCAGACAATAAGAATTTACGCATTTTGCTTTCAGGCCATTGACAAAGAGTAATTTCTTTAGGTTTCTACTTCCTCTAGCATGATGTCCTATCGCTTTTGATTTTTTATTCTCTTAGTTGTACTGTTTCTGTTCTCTGCATGCATGGTCTTCATTCTTTTAAACTGCTATGTGGATGTCTTCTTGGATTCGATGAGAATTATCTATGATTCAATCTTTTTTGAGTTCGAAATCTATATCGGGTCTGGTCAAGTCATGTTTGGGTTGAATCGGGTTTGGGGTCAGTTCAAGTGCGGGTTGGTTTCTTGTTTCGAAAATTGTGAGTTGTATCTGGTTTCTGTTATGTATTGGGGTCAGGTCGTTTTTGGGTTCTAGTTCTCTTGGAGGTTTCGGTCGGGTTTGCCTGGTCGGGTCAGCTTTGCCAGCTCTAGTCGTTGGCTGTTGGAATTGAGGGACATAGAAGTAACGACAGGCCACTTAGGAATCTCACTGTGGTAAAATTACTTAATTGCAGCAACTGCAAAACGCTTCCCTCACTGGGGCAGCTACCTCTGCTGCGATGTCTGGTCTTACGCGGCCTTGATGTGGAATTGATAGGAAGTGAGTTCTATGCTGGTACCGGCCATGATGTATCCATGATTCAGAGCCAGCACCAACATTTCAACTGAAATGATGTTTTTCAAGTGCCTTCAGTAAATCAGTAGTATTATTTCAATCTTTGAGAGAGCTTGATGTTTCCGGATTTCCCAGGCTCACCACATGGCTGCTGCCATCCCCAGCATTAGTGGCAACGGCATTCCCTTGCCTTGAAGTTCTACTAGTTAGATGTTGCATAATGTTGGAAACAGTACCAGCCCTAGATATCCAATCTCTAAGATGTCTAGAAGTTGAACATCTTGTTTGTGTCGAGTGTCTGGATATTATCACATAGCACTGGACTCACGTCACTCAGCATGATAAAAATGCCAGCAATGAGAAGCCTGCCTGAAGAGCTTGCAAATTGTGAGAAGCTTCAGAAATTGGAGATATCGAATTTTAAAATGCTGACTTCTCTTCCTGATGATCTTCTGCAGGCCTTTCTTTTCCTGCGAGATTTTGCACTCTATAGATGTAAGTTGTTAACAAATATCCCTACTAGTATGCAACACGTCATTAGAAAAGCTGACGATAGTGGCCTGCCCTTAGGTAGTAGGTACAATGTTCACGAGGATATTTAAGCGCATTGCCCTATCTTAGCGTGCTGGAGATTGGATTGTCCTAAGTTGACTATCGGTGGTACATCTGTGAATTATGCGAGATCTCAGCTGGAGAGAGTCCAAATTTTGCCCCATCTTAGCGTGCTGGAGATTGGATTGTTTGGAGACGAGGAATTTAGACAGCTCTTCGCTGAAATTAATCCCTTACTCCGTTTCAAGTCCTTCACACACACCTAGTTTTGTGTGGCAAACCAAGCATTAAGTCTCTTCCTGAACAAAATCTCCTCACTGGGATTAAATATCTGGAAATCACCGACTTCACCCATACACTTCTAATCGTAGACTCGATTATAGATAGCACTACTTCTAGTCATCTAACCTGGTAGTTGTCGGTCCAAGTCTCAATAATCTCCCATATTGGAGCACCCCCTTACCTCACCCTCCCAAGCAGTATCCTGAAAATTTGGCCAGAGAAGATCCACCCTATTACTCAAGCTTGCCAAAGTTGACCCCACTCAGAAACCTAACTGACGCTGTTTGACTGAACCTAATAATAAGCTACGGTATGTAGCCAATGTAACTAAGGTGCTAGCTTACAACTTGAGCGAGTCAATGCTTGTCTAAGGGTTTATGCTCATACGTAATATGCTATGCATGATTAAGATGTTTAGTCGATGTTGAAAATTTAATTTGTAAAACATTAACGTTCTCTGTGTAATTTGTCAAATTCACGTACACATCCTTTTGACAGGCAAACCCTCACATTCAACTTACGAGTCTACTTTCTTTGTTGAGTTTTATCTAAGTTCATCTAGGATAAATTTTACTCCATACATAGTGGAAACAATTGTAGAATTGTGGTAGATAATAATATTTTTTGAAAAGTACGAAGTACTTGTAAAATCAACCTATAACAAATACACAAATATATAGATATACTTGCTCAGTAGCTCCATGTGATTCCACGCAAATAACACCAAATTACGGGCACACAAACACCCACTTGCACGTTGGTTCTTTGTACATATCTCTTCGCTTCCTTGTGCCCACAAATCCTAAATGCCAAAAATAATAGGATGGGAAAAGTCATGTTAATCGGCCTGTGGAAAAATAATTGTTGTTGACTTAGTTAAAGCCTTATCATGATTGGTGGCGGCTCGGGCTTTGATTAGATTATATGCACTAGCCAGACTTCCAATCCTGAGTCTACTCTATCAACAACAGCTTTCTTAGTTGAATGACATACTAGCTTCATTTTATACTAGTCTGTACAAGTCACTCAAATATTATCATCTGACGACATTGCATAGCCCTTGTTTCTTCTTGTCCACGCTCGAACTTCAAACACATATCGAATGGCTGAAGCCATATTAATTGGGCTTGCCACTGACGCAGCCAAGACCCTGACGCAGTCGGTGGCAACTCGAGCCTTGGACGAGATAAATCTTTTATGGGGTTGCGAGGATCAACTTGAGATACTGAGAGATAAGTTTGTGTACATCCAAGCTTTACTGGAGGATGTGGGCAGCGCAAAGTACAGGGAGAAGAGCAAATTGGTGAATCTTTGGCTTAATAAAGTCAAGAATGTGGCTTATTTGGCTGATAATGTAATGGATGAGTACGCCATTGAAATATTTCGAAGGAAAATGGAGCTGAAGAACCGATACAGGACGAAGTTTCGCAACTTTTTCATGCCCTCGAACCCCATTGTATTTCGTTACCGGATGTCCCACAGGGTCAGGGAGATCCTTTTTTCTTTCGATGAGTTGGACAAGAAAGCTAAGGAGATTGGTCTTAATCAGGTAGATATTGCAAGAAATGCCGTGGCAGCAGGCACTACTTCTAACGATCATGATAACGTCACGCTGAGTGAAGCTCGACAACATGCCACTGCAAATGCTTCTGAATTTATAGGAAGAGAGGATGATGAGAAGCAGCTCCTACACATGTTGTGCAATCGCAGCAACCAGAAACATGATCTATCCTGCGTCGCCATAGTCGGAATGGGAGGTAAGTAAAGCTCGTAACTTTGGGAAAGAAATGTTATTTGTAGTAGTAGGTGTTTTCTAATTAGAGTGTCATGCCATTATAAAACAATACTACGTACATGTGAAGGGTGATGTCCAAATTGAATACCCTCTAGTGACGTTATTTTGTTTTCCAAGAACTAATGGGTGCATAAGGTCTCACATTTTAATCCCTTTTCCGTTATTGTTAAATAGTCGCATAGCTTCATCACCCAAAAAAAATATAATTGAGAATGAAGGGGTAAAATGAGACTTATATGTATGGGATGAGTTTGATTACATGCAATCATGTAAAGGTGATTATATAAGTTTTGTTTTTCATCGACTATTACATAAGTTTACATAAGGAGAATTCTTAACTTGTGATTGTAATTGCAACTCCTCCTTTTCTCCCCTGATTTCTCCACTATTTCTAGGCTAAATTGGATGATTATAATTATGATATTGCATTAAATCCAACCAAACAAACCCCATAAATTTATGACACTATGGCATTCCTTTGTGTCCAAATACCCATGCCACGGTTACAAACTTGGACACCTCTCAAGTCGGAACCCATGCCACGGTAACAATCTTGTACACCTCGCAAGTCGCAACCCACTTCAGTTGTTCCATAGAATAAAAAGATGGGGTATCAAAGAGAACACCACCAAAAGCTTTTTAAAGCCATACGTCATATGCTCACTGACTCAGACACTTTAACTCGTGACTTTTTTTTAGATAAATTGTGTTATAGTAGAGCTAGTTTTCCCTCTATTAGCAGAAATATATACATGTTGGAAATTTATTTTATTAAATGGTATTGTGGTAAAGAGATTGCAATTCATTATATGTTTATGTGTTTACATATAATAATTTTCAGAAAAAAGTAATAAATGACATCGTTTCTTTCAAGTTAAAATTAAATTGATTAATCAACTTTCAATTTAAAATGGTCGTCTTCTTACATTTTTGATAAAAATAAATGTCAGTTTTTAATCTATTTGAGACTGAGTTTATGTTTAACTTAAAAATAGACATGCCTTTTTCAACAACTTTTAAAATATGTTTTCCTTCACCATGACTTCAATGGCTAATTATGTTTTATCAAATTTGAGCAGGTCTGGGCAAGACAACATTAGCAAGAAAGCTGTATGATCATAAGCAAGTTGATATGCATTTTGCAGATAAAAAAATCTGGATATGTGTGTCTGATGATTTTGGTATTACAAGGCTTTTGAATGAGATGGTTCAATTTCTTACCGGAAGCAAATGTGACTTGTCGAACACAGAGGCTATTGTAAGAAAACTTCAAGAAGAGTTAAAGGGGAAGAGATTCCTACTTGTCCTTGACGACGTATGGAACAACCATGGAGAGTTATGGGACTCCCTAATAGGCGCATTGCGGAGGATCGGGGGCCTTTCAGGAAGTGTAATCTTAATTAGCACCCGTAGCCATGATGTTGCGAAAGCGGCACGAGCTGTATCCACACACGTGCTGAGAGCATTATCGGAAGAGGAGAGTTGGACTCTATTTACGCAGAAAGTTTCTGTTACTGGGAGTTCGACAAGCGGTTCTTGTTTAGAGGAAATTGGGAGAAGGATTGTTAATAAGTGTCAAGGTGTTCCTTTGGCCATAAAAGTGATCGGAGGTGTACTACAATCAAAACAACGTCCACATGAATGGGAATCAGTAGAAAAAAGTGAAGTATGGGATTTACCAGAAGGTCAAAACCAGATCATCCCTTCGCTGCTATTGAGTTTTAACCATTTACCTTCTCCATCTCTAAAGCAATCCTTTGCCTACTGTGCAATCATTCCTAAAGCCTATATTCTTTCGAAAAATGAGCTAATTTGTCTTTGGTTAGCTCAGGGATTTCTCAACGAATCCGAAACTAGAAAGCGAACAATGGAGGAAATTGCTGAAGAATATTTTGATGTTTTGGTCAATAATTCATTGTTAGAAGAAGTAATTAAGGAATCGTTTACAGTTCACTACTACAAGATGCATGATTTGGTCCATGATCTTGCAATTTATGTTTCTGGGGATGAATTACTCTTTAATAAAGCAGGAAACCAACTGGAAAAAGTAGACTGTCGACATTTGGTCTTTTATCCTCAAAAAGATAGAACAGCATCAGGAGGTTTTGCAGAAAAGACTCTAACAAAGCTACGGACACTTTGCTTTTTCAATGAAGGCCCAATGACTGTACTCATTCACACGAGATACGTGCGCACACTATATATAACGAACATGGGCATAACAGAGGTGCCAACTGCCATTGCGGTTCTGAAACATCTGAGATATCTAGACCTGTCAATGAATCCTATCACAACATTGCCAGATGCGATTGGTGGACTCTACCAGCTACAAACGCTCGACCTTCTGCACTGTATGAACCTGACAAAGCTACCAGAAGCTCTTGATAGATTAGTCAACTTGAGACACATCTTGACAACAGTTCCAATTTTTGCATCAAGAGGACTACTAAAATTACCCAACCTGCAGACCTTACCTCGTCTTGCTTTAAATGCTGATGGAAAAGGATGTAACATCGGTGATATTGGAGATATGAATGAGGTCAGGGGTGAGATATATATCTCCGGTCTTGAACATGTGAAAACCCAGGAAATCGCCAAGAAAGCTAGCCTTGGCAAAAAGCCCAAGGTTTCAGACATAATCCTAGCTTGGTCTAGGGAAAGACTAGAAATGAAAACCGGCTTTAATGACGAGGATGTTCTGGAAGGGCTTGAACCGCATCCAAACATAAGATTTTTGGAAGTGAATGACTTCAAAGGAGTGGCATTTCCTTCATGGCTAACGAAGATGACGGTTGCGACTGGAGAGGGAGGAAACCCAACACTACTTAGCAATCTCACCACTGTCACCCTATCGGATTGCAGCTTGTGTCAAACGCTTCCAACGCTGGGGCAGCTACCTCTCTTGAGGCGTCTGGTTTTGAAGGGATTCGATGTGGAATGCATAGGGAATGATTTCTATGCTAGTAATTTTGATGTATCCATCTATGAAAGCAGCATCAACTCCAGCATTGCTAAAGATGATCTTCATTTATCAGCAGCAGTTTCATTTCCATCTCTAAGAGAGCTTGAGATTTCTGAATTTCGTAGACTGACCACGTAGATGCCACCACCAACAGATTTAGTGGCAACGGCATTCCCTTGCCTTGAACTCCTGCTGGTTAGAATTTGTCCTCTGCTGGAGGCCATACCAGCCCTAGATGTTCCATCCTTGAGGCGTCTAGAGCTTGAAAAACTGGATAGCCTTCAGTTCTTGGATATCATCAAATATTGCACTGGTCTCACTGCACTCTCCATGGATGGAATGTCCGTGATGAAGACCCTACCTCAAGAGCTAGCGAATTGTAAGAAACTGCAGAAATTAAAAATACAAATCTTTGAGGAGCTTATGTGTTTACCCAGTGGGCTGCAATCCCTCGCCTCTCTCCGGAAATTGAAAGTGGTACATTGCCCTGCCCTGGCTTCTCTTCCAGATGATCTTTTCAATGGCCTCTCCTCCCTGCGTCAATTGTATATTAATACCTGTGAAGCGCTAACAATGCTACCAACTAGTCTGCAAAGATGCACATCTTTGGAGAAGCTGGCGATAATTGAGTGCCCATCTTTAGAAAATCAACCAGCAGAGTTAAGAATGTTGCTAGGTCTTTTGGAGATGCATATCGTCTATAATTCAGGAAAGTTCACGAGATCCCTGCTAGAGGCAGTTCAACATCTTCCCCATCTGAGGACACTAATCATTGGTTGTTTCCAAATGGAGGAGGAATCCAGACATGTATTCTCTGATATGACGCCCCTCCTTCGTCTCCAGTCCCTCACAGCACTACATTTGTTCGGTCGACCAAACATCAAGACTCTGCCTCAACAACTTCGACTCCTTACTGGGATTAAGGAATTAGGTCTAGTAAATTATGTCGACTTGGAAGAAATTCCGGAGTGGATAGGCACCCTATCATCTCTAGATACTCTGACCTTTTATGAGTGCGTAAATTTGCAATATCTGCCTCCAAAAGAGGTATTTCTGCGTCTCACTCGACTGCGCTATTTGAAAATTGTATGCTGCCCTTTATTGGCTCAAAGGTGTTCCAAGGATGATGGCCCTGAATGGCACAAGATCTCACATATTTCCTACATTCAAATTGATGAAGATCGATATTTTAATCACTGAAGATGATCCAACTCGACGCAATGCAAGGATGATGGCTTTTAACATGATCAATAAGCATAGTGCACTCAGAAGCTACAATAAAAATGTAATTTACATGACGTAACTGAATACTATTTGTCTTTCTTTTAGTAATTATTGAAGCAGGGCATCAAACTCTCGTATGAATGGTTTTCATATCAAATGTATTTCGATTGTTTTCTTTTACTAGTATGACAGGTTTACTTTTTTAGTGTTTACCCTTCTAAATTGTCAATTACCTGAATTTAGTGGAATTGGTGTTTGATGAGTCGAGTCTCCTTTGTCTTCAGAGTCTCGCTCTTCCAAATTTGTTGCCGATCACAAATTATTAGAAAAGATGGTCTACTTTTATTATAAAAGTATGTCAATTTTTTGCAAACTAAATTTCTTTTCAGCTCTCTACAAGCTTAAATTGAGTTGTAAATTTATATGCCTTTATTGGACCAGCATGATTTGGTCTACTTTTAGATAAAAGTAAACGATCTCTCTCAAGACTTTTTGGTTGCCGATAGCTTTGTGAGTTCACATAATGGTGATAGATCCAAATATATGGTTGTATTCGATGCTCAGGACGTTGATGTTGTTGGAAATTCTGTTGATTCTAGCTATGAGATACCGATGTAGATGTAATAGATTCTTTTTTGTTTCTGTATAGGCTCAAAAAGAGATAGAACTCTCCGATTAAAGTGGTCTCAATTAGCGTCGCCCTATCAGATTTGAGTCCACACCCTCTAGTGTTTTAAAGAGTGTCTTTGTCCCCCCCCCCCCCCCCATTAGAGCTGGAAAACGGGTCGCGGTCGTGTAATGTCAATTATAAACGGGGCAAGAAAGCTTAATACTTATCCAATTTTTCTAACTTCTATGCCGGTTTCATGTCAACCCAAGTATTTAAGTGGGTAAAACAACCTTCACCCTATCTCTAGAAATTTCGTGTCAGGTTAAACCACTTATTAGACAATTCTAGGTAAAAATTAGTGATGAAATAGTCTCATCTAAGGACATAAATTCCTGATCGAGAACCAAGTTATCAGTAACATCATATCTGTGGAAAATCAACTTCTAATGTAGATTAATAAGCACTTGTCGATGGTCTTAGATCACCATACAAAGACAACCAAGTTTACATCACCTACAAATTTGAATTAGCTATGAAACTGACAAAGTCAAACTTGGATCATGTGTCCATTCTATGTCTAATGTTGTCACACCACCTGATACATAATAATCTATAGTGTTTGTGACATAAGACACATATTGGCAGAGACTCATGAAGTTTAACACTAGGCAAGCACTATGAATAATATTCTAACCAAGTATACAGCAAAACGAGATACATAACATGTAGGATAAGCATTAAGCACCAAATGAAAATACTGGCAACTTCATACGTTTGTATTACTACAGTATAATTCGAGAACACAGTCAAAAACTATCAACAACAGCTGTCCTGTTTTTCAGGAAAAGTAATCAAAGACTTCCACTTCTGGTTGTCAACTTCGCTCTGCTTGGACTACTTCAGATTTAAAATTGTGACGATAATACACCTATATAAGTTTTTTCTTCTGGAAGTAGCGCTTCAAATGCCAAACTTGGAAGCCTGATGCTACAATGCCCAAGCCAAGGGACATAATACTGAACCATGCCACTCTTCCATTGGTTTTCTCGCTCACTTCTCTCATTTCTGATTCCCTGTACAAATATATGCAGCAGATTAGTAACGTGCTTCCAACAATGTTTATTGTGTACACAGTGCACATAACCAGACAAACCGAACCTCGACTTACTAATTTACTATACAGCACGGATGAGCTAGACAGACGCTACGTAGCAACCAAATGGGTTGGAACTTGCGAGAATGTTATTTTCGCGTGTATAATGCAAAAGAAAATACGGGCAATTACTCAGGATGATTGAAAGAATTTTGGTAATAAGCAGATCATAGCCTTATTGCTTGTCTTCACCTATGCATTTGAAAAAATTCATATTTCATCAAGATGTAAACTCACAATATTTCAGAAACACAACAGTTGCTATAACAGAGCAAATATGGCCATAGTCACACACAGTTGTTCAGATTAGTTACATTAACTTCAAACTCAGACACTGTTACACTAAAATCCATTTTAATTCTTCACCGTGGTCCATGCTTAGCCTGCAAGGAGTAGGCAATTGCAGTCTTTCAAAAGTTTTTTATGACTTCGAGTGTTTTGGTAAATAAGAATGTAGCAACAAATCCTGCAACCAATGGCACGGACTTACAAATTCACGATGTTCTACATGTAAGCAAGACTCTAAGTTAGTCTTATTTTGTGCAGCAACCAACATTAACTATAGGCTGCAGGGTGACTAAAAAAACCGACATCAACTATGATGATACTGTTTCCCCACCCCACAAGGAAAAAGGAAAAGAAATGAAGCATAAAGAATACCTGTTCTTCAAATAAAGCAAATTCTCATGGATTGATTCCACTGCGCCTTCGAGCTTTCTCAGCTCAAGTTCAACACCCTACAATAATCACACTCTTTATTACTGACAGATTAGTAAGGCTACAGCTATGTTCAGCCAAACAATGAGAAAGGCAATTACATAAAAGGAAAAGGCATCTTTTAACAGCTATCGTCCATAGAACATTATCAGGTTTTACCTCAATATGTTCTTTTTTCGCAACAGAGTCCCAGTCCTTGGCAGCAATTCCGATTTTCCAGTCAAGATTGAGTGTTGCAGACTCATGATTGTTATCCACCCAGAAGCAGGCCACATAGCTACCAATTTCAGTAGTTGTGAAGGCGAACTGGCCATGAGTCACATTTTCTTTGTGAAAAACTGAGTTTCCATAAGGAGATGTCACCTGAAATAAGGAAAGGACAAGTAAAAGAAATTCAAAATCCACACTAAGAAGATGGAATTGAAGGCTCAGATCTCGTTAGATTAAAAATTCAAACAAGGATGGAAACTAATTTGCTTCTTGTGCCATCCCCTTTTCAAGTTAATTCACGACTCTTGTTTCATATTTGCTACAAAAACTGCAAAAGAAAAGGTCATAACTAATATCATATCTCGAACAGTGTTCTCCCCATCACAATTTATGGAGATTTGGGAAAAACTACCTACTACAAGCTAAGCTAGAAATCAGTATCACGTGTAATGACTCACAATACTCTGCTACTGAATCACACTCACGTTTGTGCAAAGCCAATCTCCTACAAAATATAACCAGAGCCACAGTTTCTTACCTTTTATCTCAGACATAACACAGGAAAAGTCGCAGTAACACAAAAGAATGGAAAAGACAACCCACCACTACCAATATGGTCTATTGTCACCAATTGAGGGGACTCGGGGAATACAAGCCTTCAGCCCCAACTTTACGCACAAATAACTAATGATGTACCTTCACAAAGTTGAAGCCTCTTTTGCTCAAACTTCTTGAGCAGCAGGAGCAATATACTGAGTTGCTCCTTCTTCTGCGTCCTTTTGAATGTCGTTTATCTATCAGTAATCATAACTCGCTTACATCAAAATCCATATATTTTCTGGAAGAAACTATCCCCAACCAGAACAGTTAGCAGGTGGCAATTTTTTCTCAACAATGATCTCAACTGCAAAGATCCCATTGACTTTATGCCATGCTTGTTTCCTTGAAACGAGAATTACAATGTGATCAAGGTTATGTATGTAGTTTTACTCAATATAATGTTTACCTATCCACTTCTAATCATAGAGTCATTTATAAAGAGCACTACTTCTAGTCATGTCAAGGTGTTTACATCGATGAAACTTGGAATAGAAGGCTAAGCACCTCACCATCTAACCCGGTGATAATGGATTCTAGTCTGAATAACCTCCAAGTTAAAGCTCCCCCTTACCTCAACCTCCACTTGGGGTGGCTTAACAGAAAAGGCAGGTGGGAGGGAGGGGGAGGGATTACATTGGTGGAACTTAAACAAATTCAATTACACAGGCTTATGCATTCAATTACACTTCCCTATAGCACCCCCTTTCACTTCATTTGCCTTCGATATCTCTACTTAATGGATGCATCACCTTGCAATTGCAATTTAACCTCCTAACCAAACATGATCTAGGCATCAACCAAATTTCAATAAGAGCCGCAAAACCCTCCACACAAGCCATGCCCATCCCAAATCACACCTATAATTTCCTCACCTAGAAACTATTACCCATTTGGGTATCAGTATCAAGCCCTATCCTGAATTTTGATAACAGCAGATCCACCCTATAACTGGAGCTTACAAAATTCAACCCCACTCAGAAACTTGCCTGAAGCTGTTTGACTGAACCTAATACCGGCAAAAATTGGAACAAAAATATC
>CAAKMY010034149.1:0-32551 GCA_901111285.1 Corrigiola litoralis | reverse complement strand
TTAAATTTGTATATACAATCATTGGGAACTAAATACCAAAAACTGCAAATTGCAGTGATACCGAACGAGCCTTAAGTTTTTGATTTTATTTTTGGTCGCACACTCACATCCTCACAACAAATTACATGCAACCATAACCAACTTTAATTTCTATTGAAGCAAATTACATTTATTTTTAATACATTAAAATAACTAATATTATTATGAATGGGGTCAGCTTTAAACCCGAGACAATTCCATTCCAAAACAGATTGAAATCCCAACCATTTTAATCGACCTTGATCCTCATATATGCAAATTACATTACGGATCCATGTTATGTTACGGACTCATATATGCAACTTTCAAAAATTATTCTTTTTTCCCACCCATTCTTACATCATCGTCTCACGGCTACAGTACAATTTTAGCTGGAACCTCTCCGTTAATAATCCTACACGTGTCGCTGAGAACCCACGCAGTCACGTTGACTTCACTTCACTTCACCCGACCAGAACTCCTCAACTGAACTCAACTGAACTGAACTCACTCCACTCCATCTCTGCCACGTCAGCAACCATGTCCCCCCACCTCCTGCCCATCCTCCTCCTCCTCACTCTCTCTCCCCTCTCCTGTCCCCTCCCACCCGAACACGAACCCGACAACCCAATAACCCGGTTCCAAACCTACCTCCGGTTCAACACAGCCCACCCGAACCCGAACTACACCGCCCCAATCACCTTCCTCGAAACCCAAGCCCACTCCCTCTCCCTCCAAACCCGCACCCTTGTCTTCCCTCCCAACAACAAACCCACCCTCCTGGTGACGTGGCATGGGTCCCACCCCCACCTCCCCTCCGTCCTGTTCAACTCCCACCTCGACTCCGTCCCCGCCGAGCCCCACCACTGGTCCCACCCCCCCTTCTCCGCCACCCTCTCCAACCACCGCATCTACTCCCGCGGCGCCCAGGACGACAAGTCCATCTCCATCCAATACCTCGAAGCCATCCGCAACCTCAAAGCCCGCAACTTCCAACCAATGCGCACCATCCACGTGTCATACGTCCCCGACGAGGAGATCGGTGGGGCCGACGGGGCTGCCAAGTTTGTCGCCTCCAAGGAGTTTGAGGAGTTGAATGTCGGGTTTGTCATGGACGAGGGGCAGGCGTCGGTTAATGATGAGTTTCGGGTTTTTTACGCGGACCGGTCCCCGTGGCACGTGACGATTAGGGCTGTGGGACCGCCCGGACATGGGTCTAGGATGTTTGATGGGAGTGCGTTGGAGAATTTGATGACCAGTGTTGAGATGATGAGTGACTTTAGGGAGAGTCAGTTTGAGTTGGTTAGGCGTGGGTGGGCGGCTAATTCCGAAGTTGTTTCGGTTAATCCCGTTTTTTTGAATGCCGGAATTCAGACCGAGAATGTTAGTTTTGATAATTTGATGTCTCTTGTTTTGGGTTTTGTTTGATAAATGCGGAATTCGGAGTGATAATGTTTGTTTTGATGTTTTTTGTTTTGGTTAAGTTAATATCATCTAGAAAGACGGTCTAATTATAAGTTGAAATTAGACGTGGTCAGTATTGAGCTAATTCGGAAGATGTTTCGGTTAATCCTGTTTTTTTTTAATGCTGGTATTCGGACCGATAATGTAGTTTTGATGTCTCTTGTTTTGATTAAGTTAAAGACAGTCTAATTATAAGTTGAAATTAGACGTGGTCAATATTGGGCTTAAAGTGGTCATTTTTTTGTTAACACAATGATAAAGTGACCTTTTTATGCGATATGGAAAGTTGGAGACCACTTTAAAACAGTTAAATTTTAACATAAAATTAGACGGTCTAATAAGGACTCGCGTATAGTTTGGTGGTTTCGTGTTGTTGATTGGTGTAAGGAGATGCTAATTTTGAAGTTGTTTATGTTATGCCGGAATTTAGACCGATAATGTTAGTTTGGATTGTTATTGTTTTGATTGAATTATAGTTTGCTGGTTTCCTGTTGTTGATTGGTGTTGGAATATGCTAATTCTGAAGTTGTTCATGTTATGCCGGAATTCGGACTGATAATGTTAGTTTTGATTGTTGTTGTTTTGATTGAGGGGTAGTTATGTGGTGGTTTAGTGTTGTTGATTGAACGAATTGGTGCAGGGATATCCTAGTTTCTGTTAATCTTGTTTTCTTAGATGCCGGAGTTCGGACCGATAATGTTGGTTTTTATTGTTATTGGTTTTTTGTTAGTCGATAGTTTGGGGGTTTAGCGATGTTGATTGAATGAATTTGCGTAAGAATATGCTAATTCTGAAGTTGTTTACATTAATTCTTTTTTCTTAAATGCCGGCATTCTGACCAGTAATGTTAGTTTTGATTGTTATTATTTTGATTGAGTGATAATTTGGTGGTGGTTTATGTTGTTGATTGAATAAATTGGTCTAGGGATATGCTGATTCTGAAGATGTTCATGCTAATCCTGTTTCCTTGTTTTAGATGTTGTTTGATTAAATGCTGGTATTCGGACCAATAATGATAGTTTTTGATGTTTCTTGTTCTAGATTTTGTTTGATTGATTAGAATTGTTGTGTAGTATTGTTGATTGAGTGATTTGGTGTAGGGATACGCAATGAATGTGCAGCCGTCGGAGGCGGAGGCAGGGTTTGATATCCGGATGCCGCCGACGGTGGATCCGGAGGTTATTAGGAGGAGGATTGCTGAGGAGTGGGCTCCTGCGTCGAGGAATATGACTTATGAGGTGTGTAATTTTCAGTGTTTTTGGTACAATTGAATGAATGTATGAATGAGTGAGTGAGGGAGTGATGGTTTGGTTTGTGTTACCAATGCTTATGCCGTAGTTTTGCGAGTGTGTAGTAACAGTTGAGATTAAGATTGAGATTGAGATTGTTTTCCTTGCTATGTGTATGAGTTCAGAGAAAATGTTGTTTAATGGAGTAATTAAGTTGTGATTTGCTGCCACTTGATAACTTTGTTGTTTAAGAAATGATGATTAGATGTTCGTAATATCTGAATTTGAACCGTAGGGGATTTCATTATATGACTAGAGAGGGTCCTTTACTTTGGGATTCTAATTAACCATTTGCGAATTTTCTTTTTATCATGCCTATGGAAGAAACAACAATAATGGTTCTTAGGATTGGTTTTTTCCCCGATCACGTCAATGGCCAAGGTTATATCTTGGGTAGAGGAAAGCAAAGGGTAGTCTTGTCTAAACTTAGGTAGCTTCATGACCTTAACCTTCAAGGGGTGAGAGACTGAGAGTCCTTACGACTCACACCAACCTAATTCACCTTTTTTCACGCCTTATGGCTACTTCCTTTTTGTGTCTTACTAAGTTAATTACATATGGTGAGTGTGTCTCTAAACCCATGTTGAGAATCAGTTGTTCTATCATAGATAGGGGTGGAATTCACCAATACCGAGGGGTGGAAATATTGTAGAAAAATGGTAGAAATGGTAGAAAACTCCCACATCTAAATCTTGGATCCGCCCCTAATAACGTAGACTTAGTCTTTTAATGTTTTGTACCGCCTTTTCTTTTTAGTAATTTGTTAGTGAACTGCCCACATAGATGACCTCAACTAATTAGTAGTACTAGTTTGTGTAGTTTGATTTTGGTCTCTTTTATCTCGAGTAACTCCAAAGAATTGCTAGAATCTGGGAAAGGTTGCAAAAGCTTTTTCTACTTGATAGATTCATTGGTGTACAACTAAAGTATTATAGATCTTGCAACCATTTTTAGGAATGCTCAGAGTAAAAGCTCTAAAAAATGTGTTGCAAGACACTGGTGACTTGACTGTAAACCATGGCCTTGTTTGGTATCATTGTGAGTTTCTGCTGGAAATGAACAATGGGCTTCAAGAAACCACTTCTATAGATGGTTTCAATTCTAGTAGTCTGATAGAAGTGATTTTTGTTTAAAATAAATATGTACACATTTATGTAAATTTTCACTCAGATATCAAAAGCTGGAGCTCAAAATGATGCCAGAGGGCAGAGGATTCTGAATTTTTGGCTCAAAGTGGATATATCGGTACCTCAATTTGCAGCTTCTTAATGTTCATGATTAAATGTAAAAAAAAAAATAAAATTGTTCCACTTCAATATCTTTTTTAGCGTTTGACTAATATCTTTTCTTAGCACTTACATATTATCGTCATCATGTCTCCACTATGGATAGGTATAGTACAAAATCTAACAGTACAGACATTTGAACTAGTAAACACGGTCTAGCACATTCAACTCCTTGTTATTGGGATCAATTTTCTAGCTTCACAAATCACACTATATAAGAGGAAAGCACGGTAAATGGTAGTAGATGTTTAGTTGTATTCTTTTTTAGTTGTCATTTGGATCCAACTGTTGGAGTGTCCCTAGGCAGAATGTTTACACTTCATGTACTTGACTTGTCTGAGTCAGTTGTAGAGGTTCCAGTTAAGAGGCCGAGAGATATATCTATTTCTATAATCTAGGAAATTATTATTATGTTATTTTTTTTTTATTATTGTGTATCTGAAACTGTGTTTCTACTTTTAAGCCACAAAATTCCTACTTTAAAAAAATTCTAGTATTTTCTACTGTTCCTCAAGTTTTGCTCAACCCTTTAAAATCAAATTGGCTAGTCTTTCACTCTTTCTCAACATAGCATCACCCAAATATTGCAGCAATCCTTTTATGGCTACCGACTTCCTCAGCTTTATCCCTATGATAATTATGGTGTCTTTACTGCACCTCAGTCATAAGTTCTAGCTGAGTTGGTACCTGATAACCCAGAACTTTAATTTAATTTAGTGCTTGATAATATGTGTTTAAGCTGGTTATAATATAAATTACGAAGTGAGCATTTTATCACTAAAGGTGTGCATTGTATTTAAAGTCATGTGAAATGAGAGTTGCTTCAGACTTCAGAGACACTTGACTCTCCTGAGATTTCGATAGGCATTTTGTCATTTTTTGTCATATGTCAAAACTCGGAAGTTCCGGAAATCCTTGCACTTTGTATACGTTTGGGAGTGCAAGTACTGTTTTAAGCTGTGTTATCTTTGATTTTCTAGTTACTTGCTATTGATGTATCATAAGGCCGCTACTTAAAGGGTTTTTAGGTCACTGCTTCGGCATGTTGCGGTTGTATCTGCAATTTAGCGGCAATAACGATTTGGCCGATACTTCCGCAACCGTTACCGAAACTGAGATTCGTGGATCTTCTTTTTATCAATATATAGCGACAATTTAGTGGCAATAGCAATTTGTGGATTTTCTTTTCATGATGCCAATGAAAGAAACAACAATGATGGTTCTTTCTCCCATTCACGTCAATGACAAAAGATTATGTCTCCAGTCTCCTTCCTAGGGGTAGCGGAAAGCAAAGAGTTAACCCATCTAAACTTTGGTAGCTTCATGACCTCAATCTTTTAGGGGTGAGAGCCCTTACCACTCACACCAACCCAATTCACCTTTTTTTCTTGCCTTATGGGTACCTTTTGTGTCTTACCTATGATTCCTTTCTCATGTGGTGAGTGCGTCTCTAAACCCATGTTGAAAATGAGTTTTTTTTTTTTTTTATTATTTATAGAAAAGGGTGAATACAACTAGTCGAGGGGTAGCATATGCTATCCCCAAATTTACAAAATTTGGTAGAAAAAGGGTAGAAAAATGGTTGAAAAGACAAGATTATAGCAAAACTAATAGAATCGCTACCCCGACATTTTTGAATTTTGCATCTGCCCCTGATCATAGACTTAGACTTTAGAGTGTTGTACGGTCTTTTCTTTTTAGTAATTTGTTAGTGAACTTCCCTCATAGATGACCTCGACTAATTGGTAGTACTAGTTTGAGTAGGTTTGGTTTTGGTCTCTTTTATCTCGAGTAACACCAAACAATCGCTAGAATTTTACAATGTCCAATCGATATTTTGGTTTATTATACCTTAGATGGAGCCTGCTAGGCAACAAGTCAGAATCTAGGGAAGGTTGTAAAAGCTTTTTCTACTTGATAGATTTATTGGTGTACACCTAAAGTATATCGATCTTGCAAATATTTAGGAATGCTCAGAGTAAATGCTCTAAAAAAGGCGTCGCAAGACACTGGAGACTTGACTGTAGACACTGGAAACTTGACTGTAAAATAATCGATTTATTGAGGAGATTAAATTTATATTAGCAAAGGTATGGCAAGATTAATAGACATGTACCTCTAACAAGCTTGCTAATGAGTAACATAATGGGATTCTGGATCAGCACAAGTTAGCACACGTGTGTTGGCAGTCGTTTCTTGGTTAAGGTTTGGCCATAAGCCTTCTTGGTTGGCAAAAATCCATGTTTGCTGTCAAGAGGGAGTTTATTTTTGTCTAGGGTGCTTTATTGGTGTCATATGGTGGCAGTTTTTTGGTTCCTGATAAATGGGATAGGCACTGATGTGTGTATTCCGACTCTGTAAGACAAGTTTCAGACTTTTAGTTGCTGGTTGAATCTAACACATCCGTGGTGGTATTGCTTTGGAGTTGCTGGAGCATTCTAGTGACAGTTTACTTTTCAGTGTTTTTTGGGGTGATAGACTGTGGTAATCAGGGAAAGATATCTCTAAGTCTTGTTTTGTTTTGTTTTACTGTGGTTCTTTCTTCTTTTTGTTTCTCCTGTGAAGCATAATGAACCCGTTTAGGCTATAGGTTGTGTTAGTGTAGACTCAGAATCAGCACAAGACTTGGTTGGAGTCTTCTTGTGTGTATAATTTGTCGTGATTTTCTAGTGAACAATCTACATTTGGACCTCACCTAATAGGTCGGCTAAATACACTACCTTTCTCCTGTTACTGCCTTCAATAGTAGTTGTTGAAAGGAGGAATTTATCTATGAAGTTTCATCTAGGCCCGTTCGTTAGAGCTTAGGTGAAACCTATAACCTTAAATTCCACAACTCTGGTAACATTGCAACAGCTTTTTTTTAGTTTATTGCATTTGATGGACATGAAACCAATGGGCTTGTTAGGGCATAATTGGGAGTTTTCTACTTAAGGTTTTTTTGAGGCTTCTTGTTTGTGTTTGTTAGTCCTTGAATAAAAGAGGTCTGATACAAGTGACATTAGTTCAAAACCAACTGAAGACACCTGTTTGCAAATCTTTCTTTGAAAAAATAAAAGTTGAGCCTTGGCTTAGTCTTTCTGAACATAGTATCTTATACAATCCATTATGGCGGCAGACTTCTTCAACTTCCACCCTGATTATGTTGTATTTACTGCACCTCACTTGTAAATTCCAGCTCACCCGGTACATGCTGATAGAAATTTTTAACTTGAGTTAGTATTGTTAAAGCTGGTTTGTTATAGGATGTAGTGATGGTTTATTTTCTAACGGTACGCATTGTTAATAGACTAATGTGAAACAAGAGTTGCTCCAGATCCCAGACAACTAGACTACCCTGCGATTGTTAACTGTTTTTTTATTGGCTGTTTTTAGTCTGTCATCTGTCTGAAGTCCCGCATATACTATAGGTGCTCTTTAAGATTTTGTATATGGATAATCATTAATGTGTCAGGCTAATTTAAGCATTGTATTGATCTGTGCGAGCATTTATCTTTCTGATGTTGCAATTGATAACTGGTATCTGGTTACCATTAGTTTTTTTCGTTGATTTGCTAATCATTTTCTATTTGCTGGTTTCTTATATTTCACTTTAATAGAGGATAAAACAAGACAAGGTCATACTAAGTTTCTAACAATAGAGGCTAGAAATGATTGCCAATGCACAATGCAGTTGTCATAAGGTTGGCCATAAGGTGGCCATTTTCCTTTCCACGTCTATTTCATTTGGCAAGGCTTCTTGGTTTTAATTAAGTTACAAGTTAGTTCATTTGTTTGAATACACTATTGGTGTCAAATTGTGGCTCTTTTTTTGGTTCGTAAGGAATTGGGATTGTGAGTGTTTTCTGTATCGCAATCCTGTAACTTAGTTGCAGACTTTTAGTTGCTTCTGAGACTAAGGCGTGCACTATACTAGTGCTTTATTGGTTATAGGAGCATTTTAGTGATAACTTCCTGTGCAGCTTTTCCTTGATGAATGACACCTCTGAAGTTTAAATGCATAATTACACTTACACATGTTATTTCTGTTTTAACTCTTTTGAAGTGGCACATGATAAAAGTATGCTTATTTGTTTGGCTTTTCCTCTTGCATCTGCCCTTTAATTGAAACAATTGCTTATTCGACCTTCATCTTGCTCAGATTGTTGAAAAAGGACCAAATAGAGACTTTTGGGGCCGCCCATTGATGACCTCTACTGATAGTACCAACCCCTGGTGGTCTGTGTTCGAGCATGCTATTACAGCAGTCGGAGGAAAACTTGCTAAGCCCGAAATATTAGCTTCTACTACTGATGCTAGATTTATGAGACAGAGGGGGATCCCGACTTTGGGGTTTTCACCAATGACAAATACTCCAATCTTGCTTCATGATCATAATGAGGTTAATTACATATTCTCCAATCTTGTTTCATGATCACCATCCTTGCTCTACATATAGTTTGTTGTTAATATTCCTAAAAGTGATGTTTTCTTGGCAGTTTCTGAAGGACACGGTATTCTTAAGGGGAATTGAGGTGTATGAATCTATATTCAGTGCCTTGAGCTCATTTGAGGGAGTTCATTCTTGATACCTCTTTCTGGCGCCCTATCTCGTTTTGAGAAGTCGTGGACAGAGAACTATCTTAGACTTCAGGGTGGATACATGATTCCCTGGCTAGAATGTGGCATCTGTACTCCATTGTAATTATCCTACCTCAACATGCATCACTTGCCATCAATTGAATTCCTTTTCACTGCCGGGAATTATTGCAGCATTGTTGTATACTACTTCTTCTTTCTACTGTTACTCTGGATACTCTCCTTTGGGATAGCCCTTGAAATGTACTGTAATAATGTGGAAGGGAGTGTACACAACAGACTTCTGTTTTCGTGGGTTAGGTTAGGCAAAAGAGATCTTTGCAGATGTAATTACTTCCCCGTATGTATTTTATTCCCTTCACCCGTCTGTTATACATGTAAAGCTTCACCCGTCTGTTATACATGTAAAGGCTTTGTAATGCACTTCTGCAATGCGCCAGAGCTTAATAAGTACTACCTGAGATGCAATATCGTGGTGGCGAATGAGTTATACTAGGGTTAGATATTGTTTTTGTGAACTAATACGGAAAGCTAATGGGCTATGCACATTGGAGTGCTAGAAGAAACCCCTTATAGATGTATTAACAAGTTTCAGACTTCGGAAATATGCGGGGTAGAGCAAAGTTGTTCAGATTATAAAAGCTGTTATCCAATCACATAAACAAAAGTTCAATGGGTGAATCTTATGACTTTGCTTTCCTGAAGTTTGGTTGAATTATTTCACATATTTGAGTGAATTTACTTTCTTGTTCCCTTGTTGAATGGTTGATATGCAGGAACTCTCTTGGCAATTGATGAGGTTCTGTGGTCGTGTTGTGCACAGTCTTCAGGTTGACAAAGCTCAGCACATATGGGATGCAGCTGTATAACTAAGGTACATTTGCTCTAAAAAGTTTCATGTATATAGGTTGCAGTTTAAGTTTTTACTCATATTGATGGATACCATGCGAGTTTCATGTGAGGTTCATACTGATTCCTGAACCCCACTGCCGACGTGGTTGCTACAAGTGACTTCCGTACTGTTATGCTTTAAGTTGCTTCCAGTAAACAGACAAAATAGAACTATAGAAGTGCGGAACTAATGGTCACTAAATCATTAGAGGATCAGTTAAAAAGTAAAGAAGATGTGATTGTGGGACCTTTATCATGACATAACCATTTTTTTTTTTTTTTTTGAGACATGAAGATGTAGAATTTT
Source organism: Corrigiola litoralis (assembly GCA_901111285.1). Classification (NCBI taxonomy): domain Eukaryota; kingdom Viridiplantae; phylum Streptophyta; class Magnoliopsida; order Caryophyllales; family Caryophyllaceae; genus Corrigiola; species Corrigiola litoralis. The sequence goes on along the minus strand of CAAKMY010034149.1, from coordinate 22,718 downwards.
CGCGAGTTGGATTACCTGCAATGTGATCGTATCTTGTGGTTCTTTTAAATATTGACTTAGTTGGTTAATCGCGTTTATATGTGATGACAATGGTGCCCATGAAGTTGGTGCTAGAAGAGCCAAACCCTTTCACTTGATAAATTGATGACTATGGTGCCTTTCTTTTCTTTTTTTTCCCTAGTAAAATCTGATAATGCATATTAGTGCCATCAGTTGCAAGATCTTCTTTATATTATAGAATCTGCAATGCCCTGTGCCCATGCCACTCAAGTCAACTTTGGTTGAATATGACTTATGTAAACGACAAGCCCTTACCTAAGCCACTCTTATGGATAATGACTTTTGATTCCTTTCTACTCTGTTCCCAGAAGTTTCCTCTCTTTGTAATGGACTAATGGGGGATTTTATGCTTCATAAATCTTTACCTTACCTAGACAGAACTTGCTCCTTCATATATTATTTAATTCGATAACAACCACCACATTGCAATGGGAACAAGAAGGCTTAGCCCATTGTAAATACAGTTTTGCCCATCCCTTTCAATGGTCTATAATCTATATAGCACACAGTGAATCATACCATACTCTTCTGGTATCTAACTCACGGCTTCTGAATTAAATAATTGGCCCTACACTTTGCTGGCTTATTGACTAACTTGGCACTTGATACGGAGTACACTGTAATAACATCTGACATTTGGGACGTTACCTCGTGTCATTTTCATGGATATGCTTAGTACGGAAAGTTTTGACGTGGTCTTTGTATGTAGTCTGTACTTGTTTATTTCGGTAATCTTCAATGATGATCTAGGGACACAATATGTTATAGTAGTAGCCAAAACATGCATGAACCTGTTACAAAGTTTGTGACCCATTAGGCAAGAAAGTTCACTTTTATTAATACAGCTGGCACAACGCGTGTGCGTAAGCTAAGTGTGAGCTTATTGATTATGCCAGAATAGCTCATATCTTCAGCTTCAGCATGTTGTGTAGCGAAGTGTTCGGAATGGTAGATGTAATCTACTTAGACAAACTTATATTATTGTACTCTAAAAGGACTTCCGTCAACTAGTCTTTTGCACCTTGGGATCATGGGATGTTCTATAATCCAAAGATCAGTTGTTCCCAAATGCCCTTCGGTACATAAGTCATGTTTAATAGTTTGAAACATCTGAACAAGAGTGTATTTGGCTCGCAATTGATGCAATGTATGACAGTCTTAATACACTGAAGTAGTTTTAACTATGAATTTCCTCGTCTTCACTTGAGAGATTCCCTCGTAGTTTTAGGCACGGGAGTAAAGAGACAGCACCCCCTGAGCTAGGGTGTGCAAGTTCCATCACATAATGCCTATATGATTTCGAATATGCAAGTTCAAACCTCGTTTTCTCAATAAAGATAGTTTGAGCAGTAGAGAGTAGGAAGCCTAGAATTTTATTTGGTTTCGCAGACGCATCTAGGAGTACATTCTCCTTAAGCTTTCAGTGGACAGCTCGAGTTTCTCGTCTGGAGCTCGGGGATAGGATAGAAGTTGTTTGTTAGTTCAAGTATACTAAAACGACGACACCAGTACCACAAGCAACAACAACAATTACCATTGAGCATGATCGATCACGCTCATTCCTCATTGGGAGGGTTTAAGGTGCGAAAATCTCTAGACAGCCTATTCATAAACACAAATTATTTTTGGTAAATTTGTATTGCGGCATGACTACAATCATAACCATTTTTCCATCTAAAACTTAGTTCCTTCACAAATGTAAGTATAAACTAAAGCGGGATTATAGGCGGGGCATGTGAGATCCTTTTTAGAAAATTCTGTGTATCATTAAACGCGATGCTTTAAGAAGTCATCTTGCATTAAACCTTGGTGCAGGACATGAGTATTAAGAAAAAGATTCTTTGTTAAAGGACTACTCAGTACAGTCCTGCATATTTAATGAGTATTTTCGTGTTTGTCAAAGAGGAGGAAGGAGGGAGGAGGGAGTGGCCTCTCGTACGGATTGACGACACCTATTCTTGTTGTACTCCAAATGGCCTCATTGGGAACACAATTCTTGAATACATTAATGGGGATATATATCTTTTTCTGGTGTGAAACTCTACATGCCACCATATTTGTGATACGGGTACGATACGGACACAAAGATCCCTTTTAATCTATACCATATTGTTAAAAGGTGTTGTTGCAACAACATCGTGTCAAATAAGCATGCCAAATGTCGTAATATCGCAACTCATATGGTACAATCAACTGCCAACTTGGCATGCATTAAAACCTATTGTTGATATTGATATAAGAACAACTAAATTATAAAATAATTAATATTGTTATCATGATACTCTAAAATTCTATATTGTCATTGACATAAGTCATTCATAATTGAAATAATATATTACTCGATAAAAATAAAATTTATATAAACAAACTAATAAAAGAAAAATTACAACATTCTCGGGCATTGTCGGGGTCAAATACTAGTTGTCTATGTTAAATGTGAAAAATGTGCTTACACAAAGAGGAGGGTCAGAAGACAATTTGGGGTTGGCAAACACTTCATCTTGATTGAGGTTATTTCTACAATTTTATGAGGCAAGATATCAAATATGACAATTAATTCATCACTCGTATGAGAAGGCTACAAGAGCTCTTGATGTATTAAAACTAACAACATACTTCGTAGAAAGCAACTAGAATATTGTAGCACTAACCTCGCAAAGTCGCAAGCCCATTGACAAACTTAAAACTCAGCTTAAGGTAAGCTAAAAATTCTTGTAACCGTCTAATTTTAATTTAATTTTAGACGGTAATAATTTAGTCACTTTTTAGCTTAACCTGGTCACTTTTATTTACAATGTAAATAAGAAGTCTCTACTTTAGATTAATTAGTGACTAATATAATTCTAACTTAAAATTAGATCGCCATTTTTTATAATGAGTACCAGAAATAACACAAATGAGATATCAGGACAACCAAATATCTTGATTATGTACTCCGTATCTAGGAACAAATTTAGCATTGTAATATTCAACATTGGAAAAGTTAATCGTATTTATGTAACGGAAATTTACAGGGCTAACCTCTTACGTGGTGAATCTTTGTTTTGACTAGCAATGGAATCAATAGTTAATAAATTAAACAATGTTTAACATTGACAACGATGGTTAACTGACAAAATTAAAATGTAAATAATCCATTTGATAACATCATGAATTAGTGATGAATCTATTATATTGTATCATGAATTAATTAGTGAATGTCCCTTACTTTTACCCTTTTTCAGCTAGATACGTATGAACAGGCTCTAGGAGGGTATGTGAATAGAATCAGTATCCGAGTATGCTGTATGTGCTCTCCTCTTTTAGGATTATGCGAAAGTATAGCCTTTAAGAGGGTGCCCTTGTGGGAAGCTGCATCTTTCCAAGTATGAAACCGTGGCCCACCTGGAAAGTGGGGCATAGTACCCCCAAAAGTCTCTATCAACGACCCTTTACTCTTTAGGGCATGTGTCCTGTCACATGTACCCTTACCAAAGTTGGTACACTCTGATTATTGTTGTGCTACTGTAGTTTTTTATATGGAGTAATATTTGGTACTGCTAAACCGTACCATTGAAAATCACATCCAAAACAGCTCAATATAGCTCAGAGTAATATACCCCAATAGTCAAATCATGCAAGCGTAAGCATTAGGTCGCTCTCATGCACTTGAAAGAGAAAGACGCAGCAACGCGGTTTTTAGAGCTGCGGGACAGAAGTGTATTAGCTGGTGTTTTTTTGTTACTAGGGGGAAGTAGTTCACTGTTCTACTGCGCGTTCTTTTCAGTACAGATTTTTAATATAGTTTGGATTTTCATGTTGATTTATTTTAATTGGATTTTTAGGTGTATATTCTGTATGGCATAACTATCTTGTACTCCCTGCAAATCCAGGAAGCTGCATAGGAAAGAATCCTATGTTTGTGCGTCTTAATAATGAATCCTGGCTTAAGATATGCTCCCTAGAAAATGTATTGGTACTTTGTGATAAATATAGCAATGCCTCCATGTGGGCTGCCAATCGCTCAACTGCTTTCTTGAGAGTTTTATTTGACAATAACGAAATTCATTAGGGGAAATTACAAACAAAAACATTATTTTTGAAATGAGATAAAAGGATTCATATAGGGAAAGGGTAGTTTGAGACATATAATAGGAGGTATTTACAATACAAGTCTCCAAGCATGTTAGTCATAGACGTACTCATAATTGATGTATCATGTGTGAAACTCCACACATATACGAAGGTTTTGAACCTTGAATGTCTTGCACTATAGTTTTACTGTTACAATGTCATGATTAATTCTCTTTATATGAAGTTAAGCTCCATATGTTCGCTTCAATTCAGCTCCATTCAGTTCAATATCATTAAGTTCAGTTTAAGTTCAATTCATTTCAATTTAGAATTTTGTTGAAATGCATATGGGTTCATTTTCTTTACTCATACATAAATGAGTCTCACTATCATTATCTCCTTTTTTAGTATTTTTTAAAAACAATTCCTTGTTGTTTTTGTGCACTTAGCTTTAAAGTGTGTTAGTATTACAACTGGTCATATTTCACTAAGATTTACTCAAGAATACGATGTTTTATTTAGTGAACTATTAGACTTTGTAAATATTTGCCTATAGTTACTAGTAAAATGGTATTCTTATCCATTCATGGCCATTTATACTGGTAAAATAATGAGTATCTTAAATTTTATTGTTCCCCTTTTATGATTTTGTTGCTTAAAAGAAATCCCTTTCCTAGTGACTTGTTATGTAAGTCAAGAGTCTAGAATGAGTTCTTTCATTATTATAGTACTATGATGCAGTAGTAAAAAGCTTTTACACTGAGTTGTGGATCTTGTGATTGGTGTAGAGGAAATCCAGCTGCTCCTGCTTTTGCTTTTTCAAAGTCACACTCTTGTTGGGCTTCGTAAAGTGTTTAGACCTTTTCCAGGCAAGTTCTGCCAGGTACAAATGTATTAACTGGTTACTCCGTATTAACCTGAAAAGAGAGTAGGGCATCTCTGTGACGGACAATTTGGTTATTTTTATCATAGCTAAATATTCCATTTGTCACTTGTGTATTAGCATTTGCCTTTTATTGCAGAAATAATAGTTACCACTACCTGTAATGTTGCCTTGCATGACACGTTTCAGCTCTTGCTACTTTATTATACTCCAATCACTTACGGAGCATCAGTTTTTGTTTGTAGCTGATTGATAATCACTGGCCATGTAGTGGATGTGTTGCAACTATTTTTAGACTTAGAAAAACACTAATAGTCTTTTGATTGTCTATGATTGTCAAGACATTGGCCATTGATTAAGCTAATATCGCTTGATTTAGATCTGTGTCCCTTGTACTCAATAATAAGATGTCTCCTGTGCATATTTAGAAAAGTGTTTAACTGATCTCTCCAGTCTCCACTGCTCAAACATTTTGTTTCAAATATAGAAAGGCTGAGATTCTGGTTTTGGAGGGTGGCATCTGCCCTTGTCAAAATCTATTTACATTTACATGATGAGAATTTGAAAGAAATAGTAGTCTGTAAAGATTGGCTCAACTGGTCATAAAATTGGCGAAATTAATCATTGATCCGAGCTAGGTTCATCTGCTCGTAATGAGATTTCATATATGTGCCTATTTAAGTCATAGCTTGTTACAATGATTTCCAATACGTGCCAAAGATATTGAACCATATAATGAATAACAGAGTTTGTCTATATAACGTGGAGGCACCAAGGTTATGCAATATTAACCATGCATTATAAATTAGTTAAAGACTCCTTAAAGATACTTTGTGAGAATTTGATTATATAAGGAGTGTATTTTTCTTATAGCAGTAATTAGCTACACCAATGGTCTAACAGCTTTATCTTTTTCCCTAGTCTATTTTTTCTTTTCTTTGTATGTCCCTGGTGGCGGGGGATGTCATTTGATGCTAGGAATAGTAATTTATGATTTTCAATTAAAATATGGGCGCATATCTGTCACCCATTTCCTTAACCTGTCGTGCTTGACTTGAGGGATCTGCTAGGCTTAGTATGCTAGAAGCTACATCTATAAATATCAATACATCCTCTTGCATCCTCCAGTTCTCATCTCATCATTTTTCCATTACTCCTTTTTGCAAGCACAAGCATAAAAGTACCTTAACTTCAAGGGAAGATCACTAAGGAATCACTTCTGGCCCCATTCACCTCAAGACTTAAGTACACTCATTATCAACCTCACAGCTCTCACTCAATCTTAACCAACTAGTTTCCTGCTGCATCAACATAATGGTGAAGTCAGAGCTCAAACTTCACTCTGAAGCATCATCCAAGGCAATGCCATCACCTACATCATCGTCGTCAACATCGTCTTCAAGCAAGAAGAAGTACAAGGGAGTAAGAATGAGGAGCTGGGGCTCATGGGTGTCTGAAATTAGAGCTCCAAACCAGAAGACAAGAATCTGGTTAGGCTCCTATTCTACTGCAGAGGCAGCTGCTAGGGCTTATGATGCTGCACTCTTGTGTCTCAAGGGGTCGTCAGCTAATCTCAACTTCCCTATGAATAACAATGCTTCTTACCAACTCCCAAATGATACTGTCATGTCCCCTAAATCCATCCAAAGAGTTGCAGCTGCAGCTGCTAATAGCTTTGTTGAGCAGCACCATAACAATGCTTCCACACCACCATCACCATCTCTAGCTGATCCATCATCTTGTTCCTCTTCATCTTTATCATACTCATCATCATCAATGGCATCATCCCCTTCCATGTCTTCCTCGACACCTGAGCAGCTCATTGATGATAGCATTTCTCTCGCTTCGAGTTTCGAACAGTCTGGCAATGATGCTATCTATGGGATGATTGCTAGTGATCACAATGCTTCTATGGTGATGGTGAATGACCCATGGTTTGACTTCTCCCCCAAATTTAGTGATCCCATGATGAGCAACATGTTCTTTGATCCACCATCCATGAGTGTCGACGAGCTCTATGAAGAAGGTGATATTTCCTTGTGGAACTTCTACTGATCGAATCAATATGGAGTTAGATTCATATTGATTATTGTTCTCTTTTCTTCCTCACTTTTTCAATCTTTTATTCATTTTATTGTTCTCGGTAAACGACTGAGGACAATACTAACAATGACATATTCTTTTAAACTAGTATTATTATAATATTAGGATACCAAAGAGAAAGAATAATTAGAACACAAAAGAAGAAAAACCACATTGAGGTTAGTCATTTTTAGAAATCTCGTATGTGAGACGTCTATATATATTGATCGAATTCATATAATATGTGCAAGTGTTTTAGAAATTTGTTCATTGTAAGCATTGGAATTTATTGTAATTGTTACAGTATGTCATGAATTGAAGTATATATATACAATGTATCGATTCTACTCCGTATTATATAGTCACTTCCAGTTGTTAGCTGTTTTCTATGTCGTTCACTCGTTCTTGACTTATTGTATAAGCAGAGGTCAGAGCTGCCTCATGTCATCATCGAGGACAGGTTGCACAAGTTTCTTGAGAACGATGAAAAGGTCAATTTAGCTTCAAAAACCAAATATTTTGCATAGCTGTAAATTCCGTATGTTCTGGTGCTCTTGGATGTAGGGAGCTTCACTTGATGCTTCCTGCTTGCTTCTGCCGGTATAGATTTCAGTATTTCACCATCAATCCATCACATTTTGATTTTGCAATGCAATGGAATACGGTTCTTACATTCATTTATACGGAGTATTTGGTAAAGGCGACGTCTGAGTTTATACAAGTTTATGTAATTAGTTATAAACATATATCAAATTATAGAAAATGAATAAATGTTTCCGTCTTTTAGCCTTGCTTCATTTTCTAATGAGAAAGAGATCATGTAAGTATTCTTTTTTTCTTATATGTCTAGACATAAACGAAGTATCGATCAGTAAGGCCCTGTCTTTATACGGGTTGTGCGACCACTTACATAATTAAACTTGTTAAAACTTATTAAAAATGTTGTAAATGATAGTTACATAATACATATCATTAAGTCATCAAGATTCATTGGTAGACTCATTTGAAAATGTGTGTAATGACCTGGTCAACAATATATAATCTGGTTAAATGTCAGTATTAGAATTAACATACAATAATTGGTATATTAATTTTGAAGCGTGACTGAATTAAATAATAATCGGACTTTTAATAACCCAAAATTATTGTTCTTCAAGCCCAAAAGAAAGCGTAGGATCTTATTGATGGTAATTTTTATGTGTCCGTAGATCATTCACTTCTACTGACCAAACTTACTACTTGCTTTTTGACAATATTTGAAAAATTATAAATCATTTATTGATCATCATAATTCTAAATATAAAATTTTAAAAATTATAAAAGAAATTCGATACAAGTATCTTTCAATATGAATCTAGTCAAAATTAATACTTTATTATTTCACCAATCTTATATCTTGAATGTGTTCATAAGTGATTTACGTGGTCAAGATTGGTCAGATTCAAAGATTTAGGAAAAATAATCTCATCGCATATCTTCATGTGGTTAACCAAGTTCATGATCTTCGCATAATAGGGAGATTTGCAATGCTTTCATGAAGTCACACATATATGCGTACGCTAATAATATGCTGATTAGTATTTATATGGTAATGATATCTTGGTGAGCTTGCTGATTGATGACTTTTCTATTAACCCATCAAAATCGTGTATAAAGACAATCGGACTAAATTTCCAGAAGCTGGTAACTCTGATGTCAAACAATTTGAATATTTGATAGAACTAGACGCTGTCAAAACATGCAACCTCGCCATTTCTCCCATTTCATATACACTAGTTTTAGTTTACTTCAAAAAAAAATATACACTAGTTTTAGCGTGGTGGATAGATGTAAGCACTGTAGAAATTTTCCTAATTGTTGATCGTTGCTGAAATTAAAGTGGCTTCAAGAATTTTATTCACGTTCAGTGTCATTCTGGTTGAGATTTTTATCACTAGTTTCTTCAAATCCTTACATATATACGTTACATAACTTTGTAGTAGGAAACTGTTTGAAAAACAAAAATGAATAGAACATTTCTACGGTAAGATCATCTCTGGTACATTGTATGACAAGATATTGTGGGCACATATGTTACCTACTAGATGGCCATAACTGGGGACGGGCTCTTTGGTCTTATATATGCCTTGAGTTGGTACCCTCCCTTCGTTCAAAAGACTAATTGAAAGTTTTCTAAAATACAGACTCAAAATGTACAGAATTGTTTGTATTATATAATGTAATTGTTTGTCATAGGGAAAACTTTGTTAGAAAATTGTCGTCCTGAAATAGATTCACGGAGTTGCATGGCTCACTGTGATATCACATGCACTTGCCCTTGTACATGCAAGCAGGTGATGACTGCATGGGGCACCATCACTAAAATGTTTTTTCTTTTACATTGTATTTGGCCTCTAACGACATGTATTCTTTTTAGGGCCAATCTAAAGTTTTGGAAGGAATACTATACTCGTATAGTAAGGTACTCACTGTGGGTCCCCAGCTTGCTAAATTATGGATAATGGGGCCAAAATCTGCTATTAGTTGCACATTAGCTAGGCGGACCTACATTTGATCTTACGGCTCCATCATCATGATGAACTTTGGCACATGAGGCACTTGGTAATGTTCTTGATTCCATGATGTTATAATGGAGCAAGACATATCATGTGATATCAGAGCATCATTTAAAGTAGGGTTAAATTTACTTTAGTTAAATATATATTGTGCTGATTTTGTTTTTGCTAATACAAATTTAGTTAGGTTTTATGCATATGCTCGACTGACATTAATTTGGACTAAGCTAATTAATGGGACTCTGCTGCTAATTATTGGCCAATTTGCTACTTGCTAGCTACTCTCCTATTTAATGATTTATGACCTATATGGTTATATGTGCTGCAAGTCACGGATTGATCTCCTTGTATATTGGGGTCATTACATGAAGAACCATTTGTACCACAGATCGTGTTTCTATAATTTTGCCAAATGTTATTGCTTTTAACTGGTACATAGTTTATTTTACGATGGTATCCGATAACAAATGTTACTACCAAGTATATACTTTTAAGTACGAATTATTAAAGGAGTCATACTTGAAAATAGACATGGTCATTATAAGGCTTTAAATGATCATTGAAGGGCTTAAATTGGTCACTTTAAGTTTATATCAACATTATGAAAAAAGTACTTGATTATTTTTAACCCATCTATTTTTTAAACTTTCTGATATTTAAATAGAGTCAAACCTGTGTTGACCACAAATTTAAGTGAAAAAATCTGTGTTCCGCAACAAAGTCAATTCAAGTGGGCCTTAATTTAGTCACTTGATAAGATAGGCCGGCAATAAAGAGAAACATCGACCAATGCAAAATGTTGAATCCACTCGCAAGTGTCCAATTACATTATGCATACCATACTACTATATGCCAAGATCTTGATTTTTGACAAAGGTTTATGAAGCTTCCATGATCCACAAGTCTACAACCACATTGGGTTCAGTGTGATGAAGTCCTTTTTTCACTAGCAGCGTTGGTTCGCCGGCAGGACATGCGTCTCACCACACATTCCATGTTTGGGAAACACCCTTCTTTTCTTTTACACTTCACACTAGTCGGCAGTCACCACCCACCCAACTTTGACTAACCTTTAACGTGGCTGAAAATGACATATATACACTAACTAAAAAGGCAACTATTGTCTACTCGCTGTGTGGTTTGTATCATAGTCTTCTAGCCCCTCTATACTAGGATATTTGCGAATAGCAAATTGTCATCCTTTTACTTAACATGTAATGGAGATCTGGGTCATTGTTAAGTATGTTAATTATCTAGTTAAAACTGCTGCCATGTACAAATATCCTAACCTGTTAGCTCCTTTAGGTATGGCTGAAGTTTATCAATTGCTTAAGCAACACTCCGAAACTTATACGGTTGACACGAGCATTGCTAAACTTTTCTAGCATGTATCTTCTGCATTGTTGGTATTTACTTTGCAATCATCCAAAAGTAGACATGCTGTGGTATATGCCCTGAGTAACGGGTTGTCAATTGTCATAATGTCAAGGCCGATTTACACCCAAAAAAGAAAAACGTCTAGGGCCTCTAGGCCGATATGTGCAGCCAAAAGTTTAGGTAATAAGGACTAGGGAGTACGTACTGCCCTTCTTATATTGTTTGCCTTCAACCATAGTTTAGGGAGTTGATTTTTACCCTCTATAATGTTAATTATTATACTTTTTTTTTCCATGAGAGGAGCATTAAGAACTGGTCTCACGAAAAGAAATGTAAAAATCAATTTATGAAGTGTAAAAATCATTTCTCATTAGTTTAAGGTATTATATCCTTGCCACTAAAGAGTCAACCTCTTCATAAATCATGTTAAGAGTATTGACCGGCTAGAATGATTGGCTGTTTTGGTCGGGTGAAATGAAAAGTGTTTAGTAAGATTAGCTGGAATTAGTTGGTTTTTTAGTTATAAAGTGGGTCCAAAAGCCAAAAGCCACTAGAAAAAGTTGCTCAACAACTTCTTGAAAATTGGCTTAAAAGTCGGCTTTTGAGACAACTGGCAAAGCCATTACCAAACACTTAATTGGCTTGTTTGAGCAAATAAAAAGCCAAAAGCAATCAAACATGGCCGAAGTTTCTTTTCTTTTAATTATGCTCATTTGTAAAATGTTTATTTTAGTTCGGTTACTAGTATGATTATTATTATTAAATTTATATTTTATAATCCGTTATGGTCAAACTATCTAACCCAAAATTCTTATATGAGATCCTTTCTATTACACGTTATCAACACATCAAAATAATATGAGGAGAAACCTCTCCGATATGTCATATTGAAGACATTTATTGTTGTAAAATTCTTTTTTATACCTCGAATACAAGTGTTGAATGTATAACATCCCAATGTATGAATGTACATTTGATAATTCACTTCAAGCAAAATATTTGTAAAATTGAGAAAGGGACGGGTTTATTATGTTGATCGAATATATCCTCTAGAGTTATCTTATGTAGAGTTCGCCATAAACGGTAGCATAATAAGGAAAATACAAGCGAAAATCACCCAAGAGGGAAGGTGTAAAGAAGAATAATAACTATGAATGATAAACTCTACCAACTCTATATATAATATAAGAACTTTAAAGGACCCGTAAGATCTTCAAGTTAGAATAAGTTTATCACCCAAAAAAATCTAGAATTTTACACGAATAAATTGAAGACTTTATTCCAATTATGTTTGCATTACCACCAAAGAGTTGGTCCAATGATGATAAATTGGTTATACAGTTGCACATGTGTGACTTGAAAGTCATGAGTTCAAGTCCCTATTAGGCCATTCAAAAGTAAGGTTTTCCATTAATTCTTTCCAAGTGCCTTATCTACAGGCATTTGATCGACCTAATTTAGAAGCTTATTGAGGATCCTTCTTATCATCTTAAATAGTAGCATTCCAAGCTATTATAGTGTCATGGGTTTGATGGTCATGGTTATTGAGATTCTATTCTTGACCACAAATATTTAGGGGTGATTTCATCTTGAAAACTGAGTATAAGATATGCGTAAATTTATAGACATTAAAGATGAAAACTGAGATATATATGTGTGTAAGATGAGTATTGTCATTCTAACATATTTTATTGGTTAGTTAGGCTCTTAGCATCCCCAATCAGGGTTGTCTACATTTTAGTCATGACCGGAAAATGGACTTAATCACACCGTTCTTTTGGGTCCGATTTTCGATGCATAAATTTTAGTTTTCGGTCTTCGCTTCAGTCCAATACAAGACCGAATTTTGTTGATCCTACCGACTGGACCAGAAAAACTCAAAACTTTCAATATTTAAGATTTAAGGTGATTTTTTTTTTATGTATAGGTTAACCTCCTTGATTCTTATTATTGATAAAAAAAATCGCAAAAAGCTAAACTACGGCCCGATCTCACTCTGGTCCGTTTATTTCCTATCCAAGACCGGATAGTTCTCAATCCAGTCTAGTCTTCTATCCAAGTTTTTTCCAATTTCGGTCTTCGGTCCGGTTCGGTTCTGTCCCGATGAACACCCCGACTGGCCCAATCACTGGACAAAACCAATAGCAGGCCTCACTCCCAGCCCAAACCACAAAGCCCAGGCCCAAACTCACCAAGAAAAGAATCCCGAGTTACCAACTCAGATCACATCCCGAGTTGACTCACCCCCAAAATTTTCACTGTAAAATTTTCCAAAAACCCTATTGTTTTCTCTCTCTCTCTCTAAACACCCAATCATTTTAGAGAGAGAAACATGGGTTATACCAAGCAACAACTCCTCACACGCTTAAAGGTACTAACTTTTTCCATATTTCATTTATTAATATGGTTTATTTCATATATTATGGTTTATTTTTTGGCAATTAAAGCATTTGATCTATTTATAAGTACGATATACAATACCATGTTGTTTGATTATATGGTATATACATAATGTTTCATATTATAATTTTTTGTGGGGTTATAGCATTAAAAAGCTATTTTTGATGTATCAAGTCAAGATTGTGAATTTGATGAGTTGGTGCATTGCAGGAGCTTGAAATTGAGTTTGAGCAGTATGAGCATCCTGTTGTTCTAACCGTTGATGCCGCGGTATGTTTAGCTGGAATGTTAAAATATTGTGAATTGGAGTTGTATTATTGTATGTTGTTGTGTAATATGAATTTGCTTTGTTTTGTTTTCAGCTTAAGCATCTTGGCAATGTGAGTGGTGCATTCTGCAAGAATTTGTTCCTAAAGGTAATTTGTACTCCGTAGTGGTTAAGTAGAATTGTTTCATGTTGCCTCGACTCGTACCTGTTTCGTATACTCGTCATTAAGTGCTAGGTTGGTGTGTTGGATTGATTGGGTTTGTGGTGGTATTATGAATGGAACATGCAGGACAAGAAGCATAGGGTTTACGTAGTTTCAGCTCTATCGGAAACAAAAGTGGATATGAAAGGTATGCTTTTGTCGAAGATTGAATTCGTCGTTGATATGGTTTTGATGAGTTATTTGGTGCTTTTGGATATGAGCCTCGTAGATGGTTACCCATAGTTGTTTGTTGTTATGGGTTTGTGATTTATGAAAAGTATTCATGCTTCAAAGTTGATCAGTTTTATCTCAGAGGCTTGGTTTGGGAAAGGGAGGCTTAAGAATGGCACCCGAGGAAGCATTAGGTGAAATTCTTCAGGTCAGTATCTGCAATTTTAGTTTTGCAATGAAATCATGTTTGCCTTTTACTTGAAAAACATGTGTAGCATTTATGTGGACAGTATTTGGTTGGCTTTCTACGCTGTATATACCAATTCTCTGATTGCATTATGTACATATTGCTCTTAAGTAACTGCGTTTTGATACATGAAAAGATCATTAAAGGTAGTAAAGGGACTTGAACGAGGGTGATATGACAAAGTAAGAACTAGACATTATGACATTAGGAGGGCAAAGAAAACTTTTTTGCCTTATTAGGGAACTCTTAAAAGAGGATAATGAAACTTATTTTCGGTTGGAAGCAATTTTCTATCTTGATACCCCTTGATGTGACTACTTATGTAATTATGTGGTCCTACATTAAGATATGGGCAATTTTAAACTTGACATTATCCTTTGATTGGCTCTTCCAGGTACCGCTAGGTTGCGTTACTCCATTTGCATTAGTGAATGAGTCTGCGAGGTATTATATTTGTTTTGATTTTTTTGTGTACTTGAAATGCTCTAGACTAGCTAATAGATACTCATCCTTTTGTTTATACCCACTCCGAAATCTCATTTCATGCCTGGGCACGAAATCTAACAAAAAATCTTACGATGCATCTTAAAGATTTAAAGTGACCAATTGAACTACAAATGTGACAAGCAATTACTCGTATCATGAGTTTTGCCCATGGTGCCCATGCCCACATTATTCGTGAAATATGTAATTAACCTATCAATATGTTGGAATAGATTTTACATAAAATCCAATCATACTTCCAAGAAATATACGGTTAAGCTTAGTAATTTTGGCACTTTTTTGAAAAGTTGACCCCCGAAAGGTTGTTTTAGTGGACCATAACCCATGCTAAAATAAAGTTTTGGCTCTGACTTGAGATTTGACAAAAACTGGTGAGATACATCCTAAAGATTTAGAGTGTCCTAACCACAAATAATAGTATGTATCATGGGTTTTGTGCATGCTCACATGTTCATATTTGTAAAACATGCAGTAAACATATTAATGTGAAAAATTAAAGCTCTCATAAGTCTAAATCATACTCTCAAGGACACTAGGGGTATGTTTGCTTACTTTTGACAAATTTTTGAAACATTAAGAAATCGACACTTAAAAAGCCACTATAGTTGACTCGTTACCCACTCGAAATCCTCATTTTTGGCCCCAACTCGAGATATGGCAAAGATTGGTAAGATGAATTCTCAAGATTTCTAAGGGCCTAAAGAACCACAAGTGCAACAAAAATTTACACATATCATGGGTTTGTCCATGATGTGCAAGCCCATGTTATTTGTAAAACATGTAGAATACCTATCAATATGAAGAAATAAAGTTCTCATAAGCTTCAATCAAACTTCTACGAACATTATAAGTATGTTTGGTCAGTTTTTTGAAAAATTGAAAAATTGACTCCGAAAGTTTGTTTTAGTGGACTATAACCCACGCCATCACATCATTTTGGGCCATGGGTCGAGATTGGACTAAAGTTGGTGTAATATTTCTGAAACATGTAGTATATCTATTGAAACAATAAAGTTCTCATTAGTTTTGATTATACTCTCCTCGATAATAAGTGTACGTTTTAACACATATTTGGAGATTCATACATTGAACCTGCGATGCCAAGCCAACCCTCATTCTTGTCGGCTGTCGCTGTATTCATGTGTTTTAAGTTTATTTTTAATTTTTTATATATATTTTAGATACATGTAAGTGTGAAAATAAGATAAACATCACTCATTCAATAGTGTCATTGTCTTCAAAGTCATTAGTAGCATTATGATGATGACTATATGCAATCAATTACATTTTGGGCTCTGGCTGGGTAATGATCATGTGTGGGGCGTGAGAGAGATATCAGTGGGATGAGTCTTTAAAGATTGGAGATTTGATCGGTGAAATAAAAATTATATCAAACTATGGATTGTTGTACAAGTGATGGCAAGCTTTTTTTTATGAGTTTAATTTCGTTGGATTTAATCACATTCTCGAGCACCAATCAGGAACTCAGCTGTTTCTTTTTGTTGAAATATAAAGGCACGTTTCTCTGCTATTGGATCAAGGATTGAGAGCTCAGGACCGCATTTTATTCCACCCTTTATCTAATGACATGTCAATCGGTAAGCAGGAAGGTCTATACCCTGTGAAATGTGCAAACTGTTAAATTCCTTAATTCTCTCCATGTTTATTTTGATGGCAATGTAATTGAATAACGCTTATAAAATTTATACTTGAATGGAAATATAGGAAATATTTATTGTGTCAAGGGATATTATTGTTTTCCGCCATATTTTGCTAGTTTGCTAGTTGTGTTAGGATTCTTGGATAGGAAGGTTTTGGTATTTGAGAACCTGTGTATTTATTTTGATTTTGACAGACATTGTTGATGATTGAATTAACACCTATACATGATAATGTACTGCTGTGTCTCTCTGTTTCATGTCTGTTCTTCCCTGCCTTTACCCTAAAGTCCTTTCTCTTTAATTTTGTTCTCTAACTTCTGCCCAGATCATCCTTTTATCCCTTTTCCCTCTCCAAATTTCTCTATGGAAAGGGAATAGTGAGTTTCAAATGCTTTTACATTATGAAATTTCTTATTACCAGCCAGTTTGAAATCTTCCCCCTGTATAGATTGCAAATTACAACATGCTCTGTGGCTGAATAGCAGCTAATTGTCTTCTGGGGTTGAGAAATGATATACGAGTATATTTTATTGCAGCATTCCTAATCTTGGTAATGCCTAATTTTCTCATGTGTTGGTGTTTCTTATTATTGCAGCACTTACTACTGCTGGGCTGGACAAGTTTTTGAAATCAATTGGAAGGGATCCTGCGTATGTTGATCTTGAGGTTAGCCTGTGATACACATTTTGGTTTGTTATTCATTTATGTAGGTTTAATTTCCAAGCTAAGCTTTATTGTGCTTGGCCATAGGCTAATCCTCCTGTTGGAAAGGACCAACCACCTGATCTGGCTGCTTTTGTGCCATCTGAGGCAGTACTTGTGCCAGAAGCTGCAGCAGCTCCTGCACAAACAACTGTCCAGAAGAAGGAACCTGCAATCAGTGACTCTGCCGCATCTGGAGGTAATGGCATGTCCTTAGCAAGCCTTAAATCACAAGTGTACGACTTGAATAGCATATCAGCATATGCCACAGATAGGATCAGTTTGGAGTGACTTGTGTCCTTTTTAGTTATCTCCATGTTTTCATAACCAAATCGAAAAGATAAACTTTTCTGATGGGAACTGGTAAATATGGAAGAGAAAGTACATAGAATGAGTGAAGCTATACTGTAGGCTGTTCATATCGAGTGTTAGTTTAATATACGACAAGATTGATTTACGCTTGATGCCATTATATTCATGGAAGCAATGCAAAAATTATATGGCCATAACAGTGATCCTATTTTTAAATTAGATTCTCATATGGCCAGATGTATCATTTATGGTAGCTACTTTTGAGCCATCTATCACCTTTGTTTTTTTTCTTTTCTATGATAGGTAAGGTTGCCAATAACCAAGTCGAGATGAAAAATGTCAAGAATAAATCTGCCAATGCGAAAGATGTGAAAAGTAAATCAGCAAGTGCAGTTCCCTTTGCCAACACAGAGCTCTTTGTGGAGGAAATATTACATAAAACTTCCTCTCTCATACTTTCAGAGGTTTGTTGTGTGATTTGTCTTTAAAGTATGTAGCAGATGCGTCTGGACTGAAAATTGAGTTGTCAATATGATCAGATTACAGAGAAGACGATCAATATTCATGGTGACAAGCTTGGAGCTGTAGCATCCGAAAATATCCGAAAACGTCTTAGCTTGGAGCTGTACAGTCTAGCTGTGAGTTATCTTCTGCGAACTTTTGTCTTACTTGACGTTAATTTGAACTTCTTTTTAATTTTCTTCTGACGACGGGATGTGTTTAACTGTTAGGAGAATAACAATATAACATTAGCAAAAGGCATGCATTTGAACTTGTACCTAAAATTGAGTGTATGATCTCTGTTATTTTGGACATTACTTCTGATTCCACTGACGTGGGGATGCAGCTTTGTGGTCTGTGGATATCATATTTCCACAGATAGGTCAGCATGCAGCTTTCTATTTTATATTATTAGCTAGGAGTAAGGAGAAAACACCTCAATACGCACATTATCTCGGGGCTACATCTCAGCGTTTGTTTTGGCTCTTTAAACAGTTCTCTTAGCCTCTTCCTTTATATAATTATCTCTTCAATTGTGTCCCCAGGATTGAATCCGTACTCTCACTAATCGATGCAAAGAAAAGGAAAATGATTATTGACATGTTGAGCCACTCACCTTATTATTGTTGCGGTGGATTTCTTTTTCTCTGCAGATGCTTTATAAGAGTGCAGCTTATACCGAAGGATTTCATGCTGGCACCCAGCATCGGTCTAACCCATTATGAAGACTGGTTGGTCTTGTACTTCGAAGGGGAACTGCTAGCCTGATGGATACTGATCTATCCTCCTCAAATAGACCCTCAACGATGGTCTCTCTGGGCTGTATGTCGACCAAATTTTGGCTCCTTTTACGTCTCTTCTAGTAACATTTATTAGGATTTGGGATGCTCCTCTAGATGCACCTTGAAAAGTTGAACCTAATTGTTCTTGAAATGTTGAACCTAATTGTCGGCTATATATTGACTATTTTATACGAAAACAATTTGAGTTGTCATGAAATAGGTGCACATCAGAAGAATTTGGGCTTGTTTGATTGCATTTTGATATAAATGTTTTCTTTACAATCTCTGTACAGCAATGATTCAAAACGCATAAATATAATTTTACAAACTTTGTAGACATCAGTTTTTCATTGTTGGCCTTGTGATCATATGTTGCACGATATGAATTCCGAGATTTGCTTCCAAGTACATGAATAGCAGCGACGGCAGGCGCTAAAGGATATGCCAAAAGTGCCGTCTTGATCTACGAACTGAAAGCAGATCGATAGAGCACAAGGATTCAGTACAGAAAGCAGATTACAATTTTCTTGCTGTCAGAATAGGAAGAATAAGAATTCTGAAAGGCATAGTAGTTAGGTGATAAAGGTCTAATGTCTACTCTAGTTCTAGATAGACTACACTGGTTTCAGAATCAATGGAAGCTTTGTTTTTAAAGCTGTTCCTTATTGATTGAGCACATCTTGAAATAGTAATCGTAGTTCCTTACTTGTTTCATTGTTTGTCTGAGATTGAGCATATGCCACTAACGGTATGACAAGTAGTAGACATAAGGTGCATGTCAACACAAACGCTGGATTCTCCAAACAGGCACAGTATTCACAATCAGATATTACAGTAGTTAGGGAAACATAATATAGCTTAGCTTAGGTTCAAAGTCTAACCTCCAGTTGTAACCCTGGTATTTTCATCATGGGGACTGATCCTTTGATACCGAGAACGGAAGGGCCATAAGGATCTCAATCTATCCCAATTGCAGCACCTTTGGTTCCTATCCTCTTCAGTACTCGAACTTTCTGATTCAGTACCTCCACTTTCAGACTGCACAGGTAGCTCAGTTCTACAAACTGGGCATGAATTGTGAAGCCGTAACCAAGGCACTATACAGTCAGAATGATACACATGTTTACATGGCAGCACCCTTACTTCACTCCCAATCTCAAGCTCCTCCTTACAAACAGGGCACTCAGAGCCCCCCTCTACGACGTGCCCCGCCGTCAGCTTTACCATTGGCACTGCCTCGATGGCTGCGTCTGGCGCAGGAGGTGGGCCCTGTCGGTCATTTTCTGTTAGCTCCTGTATCAGTTCCTGCAATCCTGGCCCAACGTAGAAGTTCCTTGGATCAACCCCTGGTAGGAGTGGTCCCTCTGGCTGGGTGGCTTGGCCAGTTGTGCCTGGAAGCTGGCCTGTGGGTCTGAGTATGATCCAGGATCTGGTCCGGCCTTGTAGCCCAGGGTCGATGTCCCAGTCATCCCTACGGCTTGACGGGCGTGGGGTTCGAATCCATCTGGGCCTGCTTGAACCCGGCCCCTCTACTGCAACATTCCTTCTAGAGCGCCCTCGGGTAATAGCCCATGGGTCGTTGGACTCACGTTCACGGATCCTCCTGGGTGGGTCAAACATGAGTGACAGGGCTTCCAAAAGACGGGACTCAGCGGATTGATCATAGTCCGCGAAATCTACAATCAACCTAGGCCTTGGGATTTCCATTTCGCAGACAAACTGACCGAAGCATCGAGGGCAGACCATTTCTGAAGGATTGTCCGAGGAAATCCTCACTGTACGTCGACATTGATAACACCAGTAGAGGTTGTAGTTCCCGGTTTCGGTGCGTCTGGAGCGTGGTGGGCTCAATGACATTTGATTCTGCTGGTGGGTTGTGTAATGTTTGTTTGAAGTTTAAAAGAAACATATATGTATATATGAAGTTTGTGATAGAAGTAATATGGATGATGAAGCCGAAAGTAGAAAGAATGACTTTGTGACATAGCAGAAAGTGATTCTTTTCCTTCATAATTTTCTCTCTCCCCTGAGTTGATCATGAAGGAAACAGGTTGAGTGAGTGCTGTGCATTTGTGTTAATTTGCCCGGGAAGAAACGTTAGCGTCTAACATTTACATTTCTTTGGTTCTCTACTTGGGAGAGTATTAGGTGCTAGAGCCCAAATCAATATGGTCTACCTGGCACACTTCAATAATGCGTTATTTCTGGGCTAATTGTCCTACCGAAAATGATATTCACTCACCATGTGGTTACCAATTTGGTAGGAACCCTTTTATATGATTTTTATTTTTTTTATTTTTAAAAGCAAAATAAATTATGTGAGGGGGTGCACCAGGTGGGAGTATATTACCTTCCTTTGTCCTACCTATTTATGTGTCTATGCATGGGCGCTTCTGGATCAACAAAAAACTATGACACGTTTAATGGGTTTCTCGTAGTTTTTTTTAGAGAAAAGAGGAAATGAATGTTTTATAAATCAAAAGATAAAAACTTGTATGAGACCTTTTATTTTTAAGTTTAAAATTAGGCAATGTCAAAGTGGTCACTTTTACACAACGTTAATGGAAAATAACTACTTTAACTCAATTTGTTATTAGGTCTAGTTTTAATTTAAAATTAGACAGTCTTCTTTTATAGGTTGTGATTCCTCAATATGGTGATAATTAGTTCTTTCTCGGAAGGCTTTTGACTATATTAATCCCTTTTACAGAGGTTTTGAGCCTAGTAATTTCATTTATGGGTAGGTTTATGAAAATTGAGAGATTAGTTACACAAGTTTGCATATTTGAAGATCATATATATATGAATCCTCACTAAGATGTCGGTATAATCACCTTTTTTTTTTTATTATTATGGAAGAACTATGAACACACAAATCCATTTGAAACAATACCAAAATTGATTGTCCGTGGTCAATATCGTGTCATAATACATGATCAGATCAGAAGAAATGCCATACAATTTCCGTGGTTTTGATTGGAAGTAACTATGACAACATTAATAAACAAACTAATGATTTTCTCATTATTGTCAGTATTCGTTGTAATTTTCTACCATGTTGGATATTATTGAAAAATTACATTAGGAAACATATCTACTAAACAATGGAACAAGAAAATTGTACAAAAATAGCTTTGGCGAAGCCCAAACAATCGGTTTTGTCCCTTATTCACATCCTCGATTTGAACCCTAAACACAACGTAAAACTATCAAGAAGGAGGAATGACCTTGCCCCAGGCTTCAATTATGCTCCAATACACCCTATGAACAACCTTAGTAAATTCGGGACTTTTTCTGGCAAATAAAAAATCGACCCAAAAAGCCGGTTTTTATAGACTATAACCCACGAAAAACCTCATCTCCACCCCGAAATAGAATTAGACAAAAATTGGCAGAAGGCATCGTAGACACATATAAAAACTATCAAGAAAGAGGAATGACATTGCCATATGCTTCAATTATGCTCCAATACACCCTATCAGCATGTTTGGTAAATTGCAAAACTTTTTCCGGAACATAAAAAATCGACCAAAAGGCCGGTTTTTGTGGACTATAACCCACGAAAAAACCTTGTCTCGGCCCCAAAAAAGAATTAGACAAAAATAGGCAAGAACCATCGTAGACATATATAATGAAGAATGGGACGACAAAAATGCCAAGAAAATAGCTTTGGTGTAGCCCAAACAATCGGTTTTGTCCATTATGCACATTCTCGAATCGAGCGATAAACATACCGTAAACTATCAAGAAGCAGGAATTGCATTACCACATGTTTAAAATATGCTCCAATACACCCTATAAACATGTTTGTTTGATTATGGGACTTTTTTCGGAAAATAAAAAATCGACCCAAAAAGCCGGTTTTTGTGGACTATAACCCACGAAAAAACCTCGTCTCGGCCCCGAAACGGAATCTAATGAAAATTGGCAGGTTGCATCATAGACACATATAATGAAT
>CAAKMY010034144.1:0-27985 GCA_901111285.1 Corrigiola litoralis | reverse complement strand
GCCAAAATGTGTCTTTGACGTAGCGTAAACCATCAGTTTCGTCAATTATGCACATGTTCGAATCGAGCGCTAAACACACCGTAAAACTATCAAGAAGGAGCAATGACATTGCAACATGCTTCAATTATGCTCCAATACACCCTATGAACATGCTTGGTAAATTTTAGAACTTTTTTTGGAAAATCAAAAATCGACCCAAAAGGCCGGTTTTTGTGGACTATAACCCACGACAAAACTTCGTCTGGGCCCAATTCAATTACAGGGAGAATACATATTAGTGTATAATGCAATTGAGAAATTTAACAAAATGGCCTATAATAAAAACTTACATAGAGTATGTCTCAGCATGAATAATTTTGAGTTGATGATTGCTCAAGTACTGCAGACATGGAGGAAGCGGGAATCGAAAAACTTCTACATCTTAACGGTTTATAGAAATTTAAATTGAATGGTATAAAGAGGATATTAAGGAAGAAGATCTGGAAATTAAAATAATTCTTTGACTGGAATAAGAATGGAAGATGAATCTTTGATTTTGGGTAAGTTGGGGAACCTAAATGGCAAGAGGGAGAGGAAAATATAATACTGTATCAAAATGCTCATTTTTTCCTAAAATAATAAGATTACTTGAGATTCTTTTACGGGGAGTCTGGGCGGGAAAGAATGTCACAAAAAGCCGACACATCAGCCAAAATGATGTAAGCATGATGTCAGCGGTAGCTGTTTTAGTTTATTATAAGATAAGATAGATAGATATATAGATAGGTAAAGTATGCACTTAACACCCATCTAAGGAAGAGCTCTAGATACTCATCTCCATTTAAAACAACACAAAAAATCGATTATTCGTGGTTAATACCGTGTCATAATACGTGATCAAACCAGAAGCAATGCCATACAATTCCCGTGGTTTTGGTTGGAAGTAACTATGGCGCTATCAATAGACAAAGTAAAATGATTTTCTTGTTAATTTTTATAGTATCCGTTGTAATCTTCTACCAAATGAAAAGAGAAAATTTATTGAAAAATAACCTCAGGAAGAATATCTACCAAACAACCTCTCTTCCACAAGTTAAGTTTTATGATTCTAACGTCTGCGTGAGTGGTTGACAAATTACATTGTGAGTATGGACCGAATGGTGTAAAAAATGACAGATAAGGGGTAAAAAATGACAGATGAGGGGTATGTTGAAAATGAAACTGTTAAGCTATCACATAAGTTTATGTCAAATTTTACTTGGTACTTGCTGACCCAAGTAATGCCAAATACAAATGGTTTCTTTCATGAAGTCGCATTCACAGATCCTGATGATTAATGTTATCACAATCGAATTTCAACTCCACAAAAAAATATATAACAGATGCACTCTAATCTCATGTCTTAATCAGACTTTTGACTTAATAGAAAGAGAGTAGTCAATAAAATAAAATACATATCCTAAACCAGATGAGAATGACACTATCTTAAACAACAGCCTTCAATTAAAGGAGATAATGTAGTCTTTTCCTGCGGCGTATAATATTCAAAGAGTATACTTGCTCTAATGACAACACTTTGTCTCCACGTATACTTATTTTGTAGATTACAGATAAACTTCATAAGGCCATGTCCATTATATCCTCTGGTTCTCTAAAAACTACTCCAAACTTCTCCGATTCCCTACAAACCAAACAATTATTGAACTTTTGAAAAAGACGTGGAGGCTTTTGATCCGAAGAAAAAGTTGTAGTTCTAGCTTGCCGAATTAAACCTTGAAGCCAGAGCTAGCATATTCAAATTATTGATAACATTCCTATCTACCATTCTACTAGTGTAAGAGATTTTCTGTCAACAAATCAAACATGGGAATCTGGTGGAGTAAACTAAACTAGTAATAGAGGAGTCTGATTAAGTTGTCAGTTCGACGTTTGATCATGTAAAATCAGCAAATTTTTCATTAACAGATGTATTAAACTTTTCCTCTAACAGGATTGTTAAACTACAAAGTTTTAAATTGTACTCAACTAAGTGTTTTGAACGAATACTCAAAATGGCCTATTCACAGACGGCCCTAACTTAGGATATCATATTTCTTTTTTATGTAATACTCTCCACGCCAAACATCATACATTCATACTGTATTCCATACGAGTAAAACTCTTACGTTTGACTGAAATGTGCAATACCAGTAAGCCATTTTTGCGTTCATCATTATTGATTCTTGAATATTGATATCGCTCGAAGGTGACAGATCGAGAGTAATGTCTAATGAAAGACTATAGTCTATATACATAATATTCCATGAACAGTACGTGCATAACTACAAGTATATTAACAATATAGGAGTACTTAATATTAATACTTAGAAAGGGGGAAAGGACCTCCCCAGCCCCTTTCTATTTAAAGTAGCTAGGCTAGTTCTCGGTTGTAGACTTGTGGTGGCCTGTGTCAACTAACTTCCCTTTTATTGGTTGATTACTTTTTCTCAAGTCAAAAAAGTTGATAGTTGTTAGGTGCTAATATGGCGGGAACATAATATAACTATCTTCAGTACCTTCTTGTTTACGTGATTTCAAAGGTTTATAATGTGTGCCATAGATCTATTTCCACAAATCAATTGCAAGTTTATCCTGATTTTACAAATTATATAAAGAGCCTCACTTTAGAAAGATAAGAGGATAGTAGTAAATCGCTACAATAATTTTCCGAGCGAAAATGTCACCCTTTAGACCTAAGTTCGGAGATTTAGCAAGAGCTTAATAGACCAATAAGTCACAATTAAAGGACCAATATCACAAGCTTTATCACCTACGGAGTATGAGATATTGAGAGCTCCTACATTGATCCTAAGACAGATTGTTGTTTACTACTCCGTACTTAATTAGTACCAAGTTACATCGGAGTACAGAGTACTCCATAGTGGAAATCCTATAGGCAATTTGGTTAACAACAAAATTGACCTTAATTGCCATTAAATGAATTTATCTGATCCTGATTTCCTCAAAAAGGGAAGAAAGAAATGAAGTCTATTATATATTCTGACATATGAGCTTAGCCTTGGTACCACTGGCCCTGAAGTTTGAAGATGATTGTATGTGAATCTTTTACTCTACCTACTTGCAGGTACACCATTTATGTACTTCTGTAGAAGAAGATAGATTTCACGTGGTAGATTAAGCATATGTTTCTATCATTATTGAGGAAGCTTTGATCCATACTTTGATTATAAATTCGAAGGTGGCATACTCTATCATCAGTCTGCTATGCTCCTTTTTCTTCCCTAGAACCTAATGTGGAACCAAAAATCGTTGAATGTATTTCTCATTGGTTTGTCTACGTAATACTAGGTAATGCGTCGTACATGTTTATACAAAAAATTTGCTGCCTATCATTCGTTACATTCAAAAAGAGTGACTGTAAAGCATGACGTTTACGAATTACGATTAATGCGTCGTTTGTGCAGCAACTACATGTTTGGAGTTTGGGAGATATTTTTGACAGGATTTGTAGGAAACTTGTTAGAGAAAGTCCAATATTGTAGGGGAGATGCTAAATGTATTGTTGGCGAACCATCCCATGTTTAAGATATTTGATGAGTCATACCAAAAAGTTGATAATTATTGTTCTCATGTGATGTCAATCGGTGAGAATGCTATTGCACATTTTGTAGCGAGACTTGTGTCCTTAAATGGGCTTCCTACAAAGTGTTCTAGCTTTCGTGGGTTTTGACCATTAATAAAAGTTACCCTTCCCGTTTTCACCTCAAAAAACAAAAATAAGTGTTCATTATTATTCTTTCTTGTAGGATGCTTTATAATGTGTAGAATGGGATCCTTCTCTGCTAATAAGTACGGAGTGTGTTCTTAGAATCTTCGTTCCTTGGGTCTCCTGGATACTACAACGAAAACTTGTTCATGACATCCCGAATATGATGAACATTCTTCACAATTCAAGCCTTGATTCCTGCACAAATTGATTTGCAACAATATTGTATATACTACTATAACAGAGTATTATTAAACAACAATGATTGCGAACTCATCATTACATGGAGTATTACATAAATTTATGGTTCAAGTGGATAACGCTGAACCTTAGCATTTTGCAGAAAAATGTTAATCATGCACTGATTGGTACCCTTACATTAAACAAATAGCTTAGTAGTACTTAATTGTCAAAACTACAGCTTACGAAATACGAGAGAAATGAGATAATGATCAGTAGCAGCACATTACATTATTGGACAAGAACACGGAAAATGCTCACTAAACTTGAATAAATAATACTCCTATGCTACAACGATGCAAGTGTGCAACATTGCCTCCTGAATTCAACTCAAACATCCCTCCTGAATACAAAAGTATTGAGTATTCCACTTGAACCATATGATACTGTTGAGTGTTGAGTTACTACTATATTGTACTTGAACCAGTTAAAATAGCTGGTATTCAGGCCATGTTATTTCTTTGTCAGTGTGAAATCAGAATGTGGAACCATACATGCCTAAGAGGCTAAGAGAGATCAAGGGAAAAATCTCTACTATGGTCTAGGTAGATTCAAAGTTTCAAACCCCTTATCTTAAAAAAGTGGTGGATGAATCATTACTCTACTACTTGCATCTTATTTGGAGCACCTTATGCTGTGTACTTCCGTACCTTCAGAAGATTAGAGCTACTGTAAAATATTCTGCTCATTTTCAATATACTAAATACGTACTTCGTACTTGTTTAACTTGGTGGAAGTAGAATCCTGTGGTACTCATACTGCCGCATCTTAAAGCCCTCAAAAGGACGTTTTTCTGGGGATTCCCTCATTAATTTGACCACTTTGGAGACATTCGAGATTAGAAGAGATAAACATAATGTAAATTAAATAAAACTATAGTAGTATTATCTAAACTTCAGCTTCTCCACACAACAGGCAGATTTGAACCCTCCTAAGACAACCAAAAGAAGCAACTGTGCATATTTTAATCTCACAAACCAATAAGTATACCCTCCATTGAATTTTCAATTTATGGTAGGGACATGCTACAAGACATTACATTGCATTACCAGAAAAATAGAAAAATAAGATACTTGAAAAATGGGATGACCATTAATGAGATTAGAGGAACAAGGCAAATGGTCTTGGGTGCAAGTCTCTCCTTGTTTTTTATTTCCTTCCACTCTCTCGCTCCAAAGTTCAAATCCGTTCTTCTCAAACCAAACACATCTACCTGGATTAGTCAAAAGATGGCAGGATCCATCGAATCACGTATACTGATTCCACAAGAAAGAGAAATCTCAGTGAAACAGTAATAACCTTTGTTGTGCTAACTTTTGTGCAAGCCATGTGGGTCGGTGAAAAATGTGTACTATTGTAACATGGTACAATTACCACACATTTTAGCAGTTTACCTTAATTAGGCCTAACATACTACTACTGGATATCAATATATACACATCCTGTTGTATGAAATCGTATATTTTTAGGATAAGATTGGCTCATTTTAGAATGATATTTTTCATATATAAAGTGATGAATTTTGTATTTTCTGATGAATATAGTAACCACTTTAACTTCATTTATGATTGTCTTTTTGAAACTATCGCGTTGTTCTTATAATCACCATCTTCTCAGGTATTTGTGGTTAACATACAACATGCACTTTATAATCAATTAAACTAAAGGGTAAACTGTGTTTTTGTTAACAACCATGTTGATTGTCAATAGTAGTCAATTCATATCCTCACATATATACAAGAGCAGCATCAGAGCAGTTATATAACTTAATCCTTCAGTTTGGTAAATGAATCTAGGTTCTAGGACAAAAATCAAGAAAGTAGATGAATCGAGTGAAAGCGTAGACAACAGACGTCTATGTTGAATTAAGAGGCTTGGTTGGTCATATTAGCTACTCATACTTTATTCAGTTTGAGTCATTCTTAAAAATCTGAATGAATTAGGTCTAAATGTAGATTATATTACGGGAAAAGGGGGTATTTAAAGTGCCGTTTCCTCCCTTTTCTCCTCCTTTTATTAAACAACTGAAGGCACCAAGAGAACAATGCATCAAGCATGCATGAAAAGGTTAAAGGAGTTTAGCTCCAAACTAAACCCCACCAGCGCAACTCCACGATCATGTGCCTGTCAAGAATAATGACAACTCCTATAATACTATCCTAAACCAAAAACAAGAGCTATGTTTTGATCTTAAGCCAAAAACAAAATATTATATACAGTAGCACATGGCTCCACACACTTTATATAGTTTAAATTTGATATTGGCTTTTCAAAGCTTGATCTGCATGCATTTCTCCATGCTCTATGTTTTGATCTAACTCATCTACTAGTGTTTGTCACCTTTTCATTTGGACAAGAGCTAAAGTGTCTATATGCTCAAAACTGAGACTTTTGCAAAATTGGGACGGAAGTATTGAATATGGAAAGATCAAAGTACCAAAGGGTTGCCATCACCTTTTTCGCTCAACTTGTATCCTTGTCTATAGTATTGGATCCATTTTGAGTTAAATTCATGTTTCCTTTTTTTTTCAGTTAACATGATTTGTTTAGTTCGAATTTGAGCATCCCCCTCACAATTCTTAAATACTCCTCATATTCATGTTTCTTTAATTTAATCAAGTCTAATTTTTCAGAATAAGATTTATCTCTATACAAAAAAAAAAAAAAATGACGGAGTATTTACTGACGATTAGCCAATCAACTTTGCAATTACTTTAAACTTATGTTCTTGAAATAGAATATAATTTTTCAGAATTGGTGCTAAAACAGTTGGCTTAAATCATCATCTGAAA
This sequence comes from Corrigiola litoralis, assembly GCA_901111285.1. Taxonomy (NCBI): domain Eukaryota; kingdom Viridiplantae; phylum Streptophyta; class Magnoliopsida; order Caryophyllales; family Caryophyllaceae; genus Corrigiola; species Corrigiola litoralis. The sequence goes on along the minus strand of CAAKMY010034144.1, from coordinate 21,208 downwards.
AAAAGGGAACTGCTATTACTATAATCTCTATAAAAGACAACGAGGACTTTAAAATCATATTATAACATCAATATTTAGTAAACAAAATTTCGTTTGTTTTACTAGTGAGGCAAATTCATACAGAACTGGTGCAAGATGCTGTGTATAACTTTGAGATAGATTTGGAAAATAGCTTATATATAGTTGTTGCTAAAATGGGGACCTTTAGTAGACACAGAGGAGACACATCATGGTTTTAAGACAGGAAATTCTTCGAGGCAGACGAAAGAACATGAACTTCCATAACCCCATACAGTCGATAAGTTTCAGACGGCACCATCAGAATCTTAGACCCATATTAGCAAATTTTCTACACCTTTCTCACACCCTTTTTATTTCGAAATATTCCTATGAAGATTTTTGATCTTCTTTAGGAGCAGAGAAAAGAATTCAACAAAAACTCAGGTACTCTCAAAGTACACATTTGATGCTGTATGTTCCTCGATGATAACTATTAGAGACCAAGCACTTGAATAAAACGGTCTGATCATTGATAAAATACTTTCTAATAATGCAGTGAGAATGTTTATTAATACAAGCAAGTTGATGCTATATTTATCTGTTATTGATTTATTTCCATATTTTCAAGATAAATTATTGAGATGTTGAATAATGCAGTATATACATCCACAAATACGAGACAAGCCTCCAACACCACAGAGATAAGGCATGGATGGTATTGAAGTATTTGCTGACATTGCCGTAGATAAAACCTACAAGCTCATTATTGCCAAGAAACCCAATAATGTTTGCTTCAGGAATTATACAGCTTATCCCCATCAGAAAAGGGATGGAGATTACAGATATGAACTCTGAACAATTCAGCTTCTTCCACTGATCTACATTTTCAGATTTATGTACAAGTTACAGGGTGTGGGTCATTAGAAAAGAAAAAGAAAAAAAACTCAAAACTCTCTCAACCTCCGGCAAGCTTGTGCTTACAGGGGTGAACCATTTCCTTCCAGATACTACTAAACACCAATTGTGGTGAAAAATTTACATTTTCTCAAGGGAAAGCATGTTGATCCTATCTTAGACATCAGTATCATAAAATTTACCATCCATCCTATTCTGAACTGCTTTGACAGCAGCAACTCTAGCAGCGGTGGCAGCTCGATTTGCGCTCATCACTGCTTTGTTAACTTGTTCATCCACCCTCCGTAGGTTAATTGCGTTCTCTGCTGCTTTTCTAGCTGCCTGTAAATAAAATGCAACAAAACAACATCAGAACATGCCGGGTACAAAAAACTAGTAAGTGACAGTTCATAATCAGCATTATAGGTAAGAGTAGTAACAAGTTCAATAGATACTACATATCATCAACAATTACCTGAACTGCACGGAGGACTGAATCTGTTAGTGGAGGTAAGGGTGTTTTCAGGGAACCGCAATCCCATTCACCACATTTTGCCTCCCCACTTCGGAAGGTGTACATCCCATAGCCTTGCTTACGGCCTTCATGCCATGAGCCCTCGTAACAATGACCATTAGCAAAGTGATACACACCAAAACCATGGATTTTGTCTCCAAAGTACTCCCCAGCATATCGGTCGCCATTTCTGAAACATCACAAATCAGGATTACCATCATTTTCTTTAGCATTTAGACCTAGCTAACATTTAAGTTCAGCTAATTGGTTACACAAGCAGACAAGTTGAACTGTTGAAGGCATCACAATCACAAATTCAGATGTATACCACATGACAACTATATTAGACAAATGAAAACAAGGGGTCCAAGACAATGATTCAAGCAAGTTGTGAATTATGATCCATAATTCAACCCAGAGAATGTTATTAAAGCTACAGTTACTAAACAATACTCAAAAGATCAGGTCACATTCGTCTTAAATCTTAATCATGACCCATGGCCATCCATGGTCCACAGACCAAAAAGAAAACCGCCCTCACAACTTGAAACCTGATCCTCCTCCTAAAAGACATGGAAAATCAAGGATCCCCGCTCCACACATCCAATTAAACAAAGAAAAGACTCAATCTTTTATCCATTTTCAAACGACTCATCCCTCCCACAAACAAACCCACGTCAAGAAATACTAGAAAACGTCAAAAAGATAGGGCAGAAACTATTACATTATCCTCTAACAGTAAAGCACCAAGCGAAATTCTGATGATTCCGAAGTAAAAAAAAAAAAAAAAAAAAAAGACTCAATCTTTCACACACCCAATAATTCCTCACTTCTGCCATAACCAAAAAACATACTCTACTTCAGCTGAACACTACAGTCACCAAGAAAGCTTCCAAATCCAATTACAATAAATATGTTAGTAACAAAGATTTAATCACTAATCCATTTTCAACTCCACATTCCTTAATTAATAAATCCCACATCAAGAACACAAGAAAATGAAATGTTGAAAATCCAAATTATATCACAAGAAAAATCCAAAACTAACAAAAAGTCAAATCTTCCATTCAATTAACTCACATCAAGAACAAGAACACCAAATAACCTTCCAATTCAACTCACCTCTCTAATTTCCAACTAACACAGATTTTATTTTTAATCCATTTCACCCCCAAAATCCTCCAACATCTAAAATGTCACACTAAAAAAGATTCAATATTTACTCCAATCTCAAAAACTACCATTTTAATCACCTCTCAAAAATATTAAACTAGCTAAAATCCAATCCTTCATCCAATTTCAACTCCTCATTCCATCTGTAATTCAAATCAACCCCTCATAACTTCCACCCAAAAAGAAAAAAAATCCAATCTTAATCACCTCTAAAATGTCACACTAACAAAGATCAAATATTTCACCCAACCTCAAAAACTTCCATTTTCACTCACCTCTAGAATATTACACTAGAAAAAAAAAACCATTTCAACCTATCTTAATCCAAATCAACCCCTCGTAATTCCACTAAAATCATAGATAAATCCAATCTTAATCACCTCTAAAAATGTCAAACTAGCAAAGATTCAATCTTTACTCCAATCTCAACTCCTCATTACTTCAACCAAACAAAACTAACAACAACCACCACCTTTAAAATTACATACTATCAAAGAATCAACCTTTACTCCAACCCAAAAAACTCCCAAATTACCCACCTCTTTAAAAAGTCACACAAGCAAAAATCCAATCTTTACCCCAATCTCAACTCACCACCCCTCCATGTAACAAACCCACATCAAAAACACACAAAAAAGCTCCAATCTTTAACCACAAAAAAGAACAGTAATAACAAAACAAAACTGAAAATAGTAAAAAGTACCTGAAATGGTAGCAACCAAGACCATGCTTAAGACCACACTTAAACCCCCCAAGAAAGCAACTCCCATCAGAACAACTCTGCAACCCCACCCCATGATACTGCCCATTACACCACTCTCCAGCGTACGTATCCCCCGTATAAAACCTGTACACCCCGAACCCATGCCTCAACCCCCCTCTATACTGCCCTCTATACCTACTCCCCTTGGCCCAACTCTCTATCCCGTACCCATCGTACTTCCCCTCCACCCACTCCCCCTCATACCTCCCTTTCACGTAGTAGTTATACACCCCACTCCCGTTACTCTTCCCTTTGTAGAACTCCCCCTCGTAGTAATCCCCGTTGCTGTAATACTCCACCCCCTCCCTCTCCTCCCTGGGCCCCACGCCCATGCCCCCCGTGGGGCCCGCCGAAGTGGGGTCGGTTCCCTTTTCTTCCCCGATGTACCATTGGACTGATGACGTGGCCTTTCTCTTGTGGGGTCCACTGAGGAGGAGCTTTGACCGTATGATTAAGTCTTTGTTTTTACCGAGGTAAAAGAGTGCCACGGCGATGAATATTAACCACAGGAGGAGAGTTTCCGACGTGGAGGTTTCTACGGCGGTGGTTAGGTAGATTAGTAGCGTGATGGACCCCACAGCCAGGAAAGAGTGTGGGGCCCACTTTTGGTGGGATTTTTTACGGTGGTGGTGGGGTTTATGGTCGTTATCGTGGTCGTGATCGTGATCGTGGACGTCAAGATCGACGATGGAGGAGAGGCTGTGGATGGAGGATCGGATGGTGGGGGAGGAGCGGAGGAGAGAGGATTGTGTACGTGTGAGCTTCTTTCCTTGTGAGCCGTCCATTTGTGTTTTATTAAATGAAGATCGACGGCCAGGATTGTGTTACCGGAGACATGACACTGTGCGTAGGATAAGGGCGGTGTAGGTTAGTGAGAGTGGAGTGGAGAGAGAAAAAAATGGAGTGGAGAGAAAAATGAAGGAAAAAATGGGGGAGGTTGGATGGGGATATATATATTTAGTGGGAGTTGAGGGGGGATTTGATTGGGGCCGTTGGATGGGGAATGGAGGGTTGGATTAGAGGGAGGGGTGTGGGCCGTTGGATTTGGGATTGAATGTGTTGTGATGATGATGAATGATGATGCAGCGGTATTGACGGGGAGGAGAGCAGAGAGTCGTTGGATGATGGATCTGATCATCTGAGAGAAGAGAGAACTGACTACTTTATGGCTTTACTGTTGCAGGCCTGGCACGTGCCCAGGCTCCTCCTTTTCTATTTTTACTGTTTTATTGAACTACTAGTAGGAAAAAGGGGAAATACTAATCAAATAGTGTAGTGGTGGGTTTTTTTTTTTTTTTTTTGATATAGATTATAGGAGTAGAAGTGAAAAAAGTGAGCAGGGCAGTACTTTTTTATTTTTGAAAGGGGAAAAGTGAGCAGTACTTTTTAGTTTGTAGTACGTTCTTGCTTTTTTCTTTTTGAAAATATTATTGGATTTTATTTCAAAAATGGTAAAAAGAGCAACTAGTTAAGAATTAAGATACAGAGACTTTTGTTTTCCAACCAGCTTTTAAAATATCTTGATTAATTGAGCATTGTGGAATGATGAATATCTTGACATAGATGTCGGAGAAGTATTGTCGAAGTTCTAGCTAGTTGTTTATATTTTTGGCATCGAATTTAGCCATATACTTATTTTATGAGTCGAAATGAGCGTTAATGTCAAAGTTTGATTCGCATGAATCTAAGTGATATTCTGAGTAATATTAGGCAACTATATGCTTTATTTGGTTTCGAGTTTAATTAGTAGATACAGTTTTTTTTAGGTATATTGGAGCAATTAATGTTGCGGGGATGGGATCATGAGGATTTAAACGCGGAACAACCCCATGCATGATGAACTGTCAATCATTGGGCAAACCTTGATCATGAACTAGTAGATATAGTTATGGAGGGATTAAAAGTAATAAACAAATAAAAAGTCAAGCATATTATGATATACGGATTCGACTAAACAAGATATAACAGAATTGCCTCGTAATTGTTGATATACTTTTGTAGTTGTGTTACTACTATTTATAAGTAGACTATATTGAATTTAGTTGACATTAAATAAACATTTTTTTTACAACAGTTATCAAACAGACAATTACGTACCATACATATGTAAAAGTAAATCTATGCAAATTACAAACTACATTTGAATTTGTGCTATTTTATTTATGTTACATAAGTTATATTGCTTGTAATTCTTCTATTCTTGCGAAGATCATTAACTCTATCTACCTTAGTACATAATTCTACCAATTGAGTAACTGTTGCCTAATCACTTCTATTGAGTCACATCACGACCAATAAACATTCTCTTAACAAACCTAATTAAGTGGCCATATGTTGGGACGAAGATACTGCTGCTTGTTAGGCTAGCAAGTCCTTCGGATTGCACATACTTAAGCTCGAAGTTGGTACACTTCTTTTTTGCTTTCTGATTTGTGTTTGGTTATCATTTATTGGCTTTGTTGATCTTATGCTTTATACAATGCATGCAAATTATACACTTGCTTGAAAGGGTATGGTGGAAAGAAAGTGGAACTATTACACATGCCTTTTTTATTTTTTACAAAGAAGGATCAGCTCAACCAAACCAAAATGGATATCAATAGGATACAGCTTTTAAGAATCTCTTTCCTTTTTCTAATTCTTATCAAGAAAATGGGAAAACAACAGAGGCCCATGATCGTTTGAACTGATTTGGGCGGTGAATTGTATGTAGTAGAGTTTTGTATACGTGCATGAAATGGTAGGGATTGGTTGGCACTTTGCATTTGAAGCTAATGGGAATTTATTTTTAGTTAGTAAAACTAAGATTGTAATTTTTTTAAAAGATATCTGTGTATGTGACTATGTGGTGTTGTTTGTGATCACTTATCCCGTCTATTGAAGGGTAGTTGAAGACTACGGAGTACAAAATTGTAAAAATGCACCATGTTCAAGCATCTCATATATAGTATGTAGGTTTGGCCCTAATTGACAAACAATAGCGGTTTGTATTAGTGGGTAGCGGGGAAATAACGGATTTGACCAAATAATTTCATTAACGAGTTGTCTAAAGATGTTTGGTAAAAATTAACTAATAGATGATAGTTGGTAGTTATTTATCACAAAGTGACATATAAAGACATTTATGTGTATTATTATATGAGGGTATAAAGTGCAAATTTCTCTAATGATTTGACATATAAGGTTTTTTGCATTATTTTTCAACCTCTATCTCAACACGCTTTTTTTTTTCCAGCGGGTTCATTTTTAAAGGGTTCTTGCCAACTCACTCTTCCAACCCACCAGCAACCAAACAAGATTAATTGCTTTTTGACCATTGAAACCCCCATAATAGGTTAGGGGTTTGTCTCGAGAGGAGACGCTCCTAATTTTATGTAGTTCTTCTTACCTATTCTCAAAAAAAAAAAATGTTCTTTCTAATATGGATTTTGTGGGCATAGTGTTATACATATATGTTATTTGGTGGCTCAAGATCGTTACTATTGGAACGATAGCAGAATCAGGTTTTTGATCAAGTTGGGGGCTAAGAAAGTAGCAGTGCTGTTAAAACAAACTGCAATATTAAGCACTAATTAATAATGGTTAAATACTACAATTACATCCAACTCCTAAGATTAACATTTTCTTAAGACTTGAATCACAATCTGGTCAATTTATTTGTAAAAAACTTGCATGTATAAGCAACTGCTCTCCTTTGTGCACCCTTCTCCCTTCATCATCTCATATATATGAGCTTGTAGATAATAGGTTTATAGGTACTTTAACTATGTTAGTTTTTTTTTTTTTCACCGAAAGGTATAACTTTGAATTCTATTTATTAGATTCAAGTACAAAATCATGTCATACTGTCTCGAAAAGTTTTACCGATTGAATCGACTATTGATGAATGTGTTTGAAGGTGTGAAAACAGGCTTCTAAATACATTTCCAGTTCCATAAACTAACATATTCTCAATTCACATATAAAACAATTCACAATGAAAAAACATATTTACATAATTCCTCCCCCCTCATCTCCCTCAATAAAAAGAAATATATATTATTGATTATAGAGTCAAACCTTAATATGCATAGCTATTCCTAATACATAAAAAAATGTTTTTCTATAATGTTCTAAAGTAAATATATTGGAAATTTATACAACAAACGACAATTTGTTTTACTATTCAAAGTCAAGGCGTATGAGTTTTGGTGGTCATCTTAAAAATGGTAGTGTGAGATGGTTTCAGATTGGTAATAGGAGAGTAAATAGAAAAACTCTAAAACTACTATATAGTCTCATATAAAACCGGCTATAGTACTAAGTAGTTAGAATTAGACAAATGTTATAAGATTAAATGTCACTCATATAATATAAATGTAGTTTGTTTTTTACAATATTGGTAAAAAGGACTATCTTGACATGTTTTATGACTATTTTTTAAAAAAATCAATTTAAACGATTTTTTTTTTGAAGATAATCAGTAAAGCTCCTAAATAGAGACCGTACCATGCATATATGCACATTTTTGAAAAATTAAACTCCCTAGCTAGTAGACCAAAACCCTCTTCGAATCCATTCCCTGGTCGAAATCGATAGGTCAAAATACTCGAACACCCATATGCCAAAATAATGCAGTCCACCTGCCATAGCTACAATCATATTCATATCTCTGAAGTTGCGGTAATCTTTGAGGGCGTTGTCCATGTCTCAATGGGTCAAGTTTGTTCTTCAATAATCGTTTACCACATAAAATTTCCCAAGTCAAGATCGCTAAAATACTTCCCGTATAGAATGAGTTATAGTTTGTACAGACGAGGTCTCGTGATCATGCTAATATCACGACGTACACCAACGTAAAAAAGGAGGGAGTAGTGGTCAAATTTTTATTGATGACCAAATCTACATGGTAGTAGTATCTCGTTCAAAAACTAGTGTTCTTGTTGGACAAATTCTAGTCGTTTGACTTCAAAGAATCCTATTTATGGCATTTCGGACATATTAGTTGGCCAACTCTCTGCATGAATAGGCTTGCTTGACAAGGTAGTACAGTACCCTTCATTGTCAATAATCTTAGTACAAGAAACCCCTAAAATAAAGGGACAGGAAAAAGAGGAGGGGAAATTGTCAACGCCAAAGACCATACGGAGCACAAAAGAAATTATCAACTGTTTTATCTTCCCACCTAAAACCAAACCATACATTAACTTTCTCTATTTTTCAACGACGGCCAAAATTACTCGTATAGTCGTATCAGACACACGCCATACGCAGATATTACACTTTATCATTTTCCATTGCATACTGTATTCAAATACTAGTTTCAGTCGCAAGTACAGTAAAGATTATTGGTCTCAAACTCTCAAACTTAATTATTATAAGTTTGTAACATGTTCCAAATACTAAGTGAAAATGACAAAAGAAACATAGTCTGAACGGAAAGTGAGATCCGATGCCTAGGAAAATTTCACAATCTAATAGGTTTGAGCTATACACTAGTGGCTACCCTACCATAATAGTGTCCATATAAAGACTGCTAGTAAATTCCATCTCATATACACGAGAAATGATCTTTCAATTGAAGCTATTGAGTGCTATTGGAAAGCCTTATCTTTTTAGTGGACATTATCGTGATTTTGCTTATAAAAAGAGGGTAAACTAGTCCACTAGTTTAAAATAGTAGGAGTATTAGGGGTAATTTTTTTTTGTCTTTTTCTAAGGAACCCTCCAATAGCACCAAATAGCTTTAATTGGCCTATCATTCCCTCAATAAACAGAGAGTAGAGAGTACCAAGTGGAGACCATGGCATAAAAATCCAATCAGATTACAAGTTTCTTTTTCTTTGTTTCGAATTCAGAGAATATGTATTCCTATTCTTTTTTTTTTTCCTTTTTTTATTTACCTTTGGCTCTTGGCCACTCCCTCCATCTTGTTTCAATCAAGGATTTTGATATAAAAAATGATGATTGAATGTCAGAAGACAAAAACTTAAATGGAGTAGACACTTCCTTCAATTGTGAGAGCCCTAGTGGCGCAGATTTATAAAGTCCATTTGTATTAATATGAAACTTAAATTTAGGTGAACGTTGGAACTTATTCAATATGTTGAGTTGTGTATCTTATGATTTCTACAAAACCATGGATCCAAAAATACCGGTACTACTACCTGTTTACCCCATACTTTTAAGTCATTACCTATGAGCTTTTAATTAAAGGATTGGGCCTTCATCGGGCCTCCAGTGTCGCACCCAGTGACCGAGTGGCTACATTGTACTAAGGTCACACTTTAGTATGTCATGTAAAAGACAAAATTTTCAGTTTGTATCTTCTATTCGATCAAAGTTAACAAAGTACCCTACCTCCATTTCACACAGCATGTAAACAAAAATAAAAAAGAAATCCTTTGTATAGGCTTTATTTCCTCAGACATGTGGACAACAAGTGGTAGAAGTGTAGAACTACTTGCTTAACGGACACAACTTGTGCACATTATTAACACTGTCAAGCTGTGCTCAATGCTCATTACTTGGTAAAGTAAAGCATCATTGTGTTCCAGCCAATGGCAAGACGAATAATAATTCTGTTTCACCTTCACTACATGTAAAGTTACAAACAAACATCATTTTATCCTACAACAAATGCCTGAACAAATCATCCTTGAACATTACTGTACTCTTTTCAGTTTTTCCTTCATGCGCTGAACCGCAGCCTTCAGGGTATCTTCATCCTTACAGAAGGTAAATCTAACCAAGTTTTTACCCTCCTCCGGATTGAGATAGAAAACACTAGTAGGGATCGCAACAACTCCAACTTCCTTGATCAGATACTCACAGAATGCAATGTCATCTTTCTGACCGAAGGGAGTGTGATCTACCACAACAAAGTAGGTACCACTCGATGGGAAAACCTTGAAACCTACATCCTTCAGTCCTTTCACCAAAATGTCCTTTTTGGCCATATAATCCTTCTTCAGTTCCTCATAATAGGAGTCGGGTGCTCTCAGTGCAGCAGAAGCAGCATACTGCATCGGGGTAGAAGTAGCAAAAGTGAGGTATGAGTGTGCTTGCCTCACACCCCATGACAGGTGGGGAGGTGCTATGGCCCACCCGATCTTCCACCCAGTTAATGAGAACGTCTTCCCTAGGGAATTCAGAGTTACGGTGCGCTCATACATGCCTGGAAGAGAGGCTATGGAGATATGATCCATTTCAAACACTAACTTGTCATAAACCTCGTCACTGAAAACCAAGACATCATTTTCAATGCAAAGAGTTGCAATGAACTCAAGTTCCTTGCGAGTGAACATCTTTCCTGTTGGGTTATGAGGAGTGTTTAAGAGGATAGCCCGGGTGTTTTTCGATATTGCAGCCTTGAGCTCGTCAAGGGGTGCTGCAAAGTCTGGTGGCCGCAAGGTGATGCCTTTAATTTTGGCACCAGCCATAGAAAGTGTAGCTTCATAGGAATCATAGAAGGGGGCGAGAAGGATCACCTCATCACCTGGATTTATCAGCCCCAACATGGTTGCAGCGATGGCCTCTGTGCAGCCTGAGGTGACAGTTACTTCCTTTCCAGGATCAACTGTTAGTCCTGTATCTTTCTTAAACCTCTCAGCCACAGCAGAATTGAGGTCAGAAATACCAAAACCACGAGCATACTGGTTCTGTCCATCATCAATGGCTTGCTTGGCGGCGGTTTTCACAAACTCGGGTCCATCAAAGTTTGGAAATCCTTGGCCAAGGTTAATCGCTCCATGTTTGATAGCTAGCTGGCTCATCTCTGTGAAAATAGTAGTTTTGAACTTCTCCAAGCGCTTTGCAATCTGTAAAGTATGTAAAATGATGAGCCAAGCAAAAAGAAGACATGAATCACACTTTAGAAACATTGAAGACTCGCACAACTTGATTGAGTTGTTGGAAACAAATTCAAGAAATAGTGGAACTAGCAGGAATTTTAGTAAAGAAGCAGAGGGTTGAGTATATTCACGAATCCGATACAGCAACCTTTGGAACAGCATAGCTGAAGGGTTAAAGGAAGTCTATAATGTCTTAATCAGTTGTATAGTTAAGGAGAAAAGAGCTTCATATAACAGTATCACAAGCTTTTGAGACAGTCTATCCTACAGCACACACATACACCCCCACCGCCCTCAGCACACAACTTTCTTTTTCTTCTTGATGCAGTAAAGGTCCTTCAAAGCTCCCATATTTGAACAGGATGGATGAATGCTCAAATTCCACTGCACCAGTATTAAAACTCAAAAATGACCTTAAAAACAACTGCTTCTCCCTGACTATACATGAACATGCAAATGTCAAGGTTGAGCTATTGGCTGGAATCATGCATGATATGAGAGGCTCAGGTATCTTCTTCCACAACTAATAAACCAGTTGCCCTTAAATTGCTTCTCAAGATGAGATGGATCTCTTCTCATCATGTCAAGAACAATGCTTACACCAAAACATTAAAGGATAAGGGCATTCTTAAGTTTTATACAAGCTCAACAGTCATCTTTGTAGAGATTTTCAAGCTGAGACCTAAATTCCAGACTCCCAAATGAGTTTTCTACGGCAGAAAGCATACCGTGCTACCAATATTATGTTCGATTACTGGAGCAAAAGACACTGCCTCCATTCTGTAAATAGTTATTCACAAAAAGCTCAAAGATGCATAACTTCGTGTTGGAACCATCATATTCATATGGCTCCCATCTATAATCCAATACAAAAGAATATGCTAAGATGACCGCTTTTAGACTTTTAGATAGGCAGCAAAAGAGGACGCTGTCCTCAGTCTTTAATACTCTCAGAGTTTCAGTCGTAGATATAACATCAATATTTCTTTTTCATGTTTGGTCCACCCCCTAAACCTTGCAGCCTTAACAATGATTGTCATACATCAGATATTTCCAAGCAACAAGAAGATGACCTTATCACCGAGTGGCTACGGAGGATCAACTTGATACTGGTCATCAACAAGATCAAAAGCAAAATACATCTCCAGAGTTTCTCTGATTGATTAATATTGGTTTCTCTCCCTCCAGTAAATCTATGCATGCACTTACTTACTGTCACAGAAGCCATCATTCTACCTTTCTGTCACTCAAACTTACTGCACACCGCAGTTCTAGAGAGATGACGGATGACTATATGTCAAGATCAGTAATCATGTAAAGCCAATAAAGGATGACTATGCATGATACGAAGTTAAAAGATGCATGAATGAATTTCAAGAATCAAGATGCAGCACTTTGAACTCAGGAAAGGAAGTAGTGGCACAATCAAGTAGAAGCCAAAACCCAAACAGTGCTGCATTAAAAAAAAAAAGGAATAACTGAAGATAATCATAACGAAAGTCAGTGATATAACAATGAGATTAAGAATACCACTCAAAAGGAAATGTCGACTTTATGAGTCTTAATATGACCTATAAAAAAATGTTCCCCAAGCCCTCAACTGAGTATTTACTAAGTTCCCATGTGAGCTTGAAGCACGAACACAAAAACGGATGGCATGGGTCAAAACTTCACTAAGTTCTTATGTGAGCTTTAAGCTCCAAACTACACAAGGACGATTAAGGCCCCCCAGATGTACACGGACTTGAACTCACACTCGACAAAGCTATTTATTGCACTGTTTTGGAGGTTCGAAGACTATAGAGGCAAGGAAGATAACCCAATCCCAGAGGAAACAGTGACCAAGTATTCTATATCGGAAGTTGTAGCCTTTCACCAAAATCCTCTTAATGAATGCCAAAAGTGTGCACTGCCATACAACCTTGTGATTCTTATGCTCTCAAAACCAAGAAGTCTATGCCACATGAAAGTAGTTGAGCAAGCACAAAAGAAATAAAAAATTCTCATATATTGATTAAGATCTCTTCATTTGGCCAGCAAGCCTGCAACCCAACATTGTGCTGTGTTTATGCAGAACCATCACCAGCATCTGAACTTAAGATATCCAAACAAAACAGACACAGAAAAGATAGAAAATAGAAAAAATGTATATAAGTTGCAGAAATGCTACCCTACAATTTAAACCCCAGATCCGTCACTGATTAAGACACCAAAATACAGACCCCTAAATGAGCTCACAAAATAAGGCAGCGATTGGATCATAAGCAGGTATGCCAAGCAATACAGCTAACCATCCACTCTTCTATCCATATTTCCCCTTTACTTTTCTTATTCTTCGCCGTCTTCACTTTTTAATTTCTAAAATCCCATCAGGGCACCAAATGATATACCGGCATAAACAAAATCCAAAACATTTATAATACAAGGACTAGGATGCCTACCGATTTCACATGGTTTTACTAAGCCATCACATGAATGACTCAAGTACCACTTCTACTAACAACTGACATGGAAATACAATCAAAACTTCTAATCAAGAAAGCAAAACATCCTCTATAAATAAAAAACGGGCAACAACCACTAGCTTCTCCTTTAAAAACATACATCACAACTTCAGAGTCACTTACCATGACAATCCTTCCATAGCACATTAGCACATATACAAAGGCCAGCTCCATATCTTCTTAATTTCTGTAGATAATAGAATGTCAACATTCATTGCGTAGCTTAACACACAAAAAACTTCCATGACACTCCTATGAACACCTACCACTGTATAGCCCTGTTGTATAGCTTTAACAAGAGAAAGAGAGGGATCATGATTCATCTTCGAAGTCAGCATCAACATATTGCAAAATCTGCGAGGGACTTAAGACCATTTCCTTGAAGACACATCCACTCGTCCTCCCCCTCAAAGCTCAGCAAAATGTCATAAAACGCACACGGTCAGCACCCAACTTCACTCAACAGGGCCAACATGACTAAACCCATACTCTTGCACTAGAAACCTCTTCCGAAGTTGGCATCCATCCCACTTCAACCCCGCAGCATCCACATCTCATTGCAGTCTCAGATAGCATGCATCTAAATCTCAGTCTCCTCACCACAAAAACTGTATGACCTATCAGGTCATCAATCCCATGAACAAGCTCTTTGAGACCCCACTTTGTTCACAACAGTTCAAAGCATATCCTCCAAAGGAAGATATTCATTCTCCAAAGACTGAGCATTCCAAATCATGTTACAGTGTTACACAAAGACTTATAATGGCTATTAGAGGACTCATCTTTCTCTACTAAACTCAGAAGTCAGAACACCTCTATATGCGGTCCTCACTGAAAAGCACCCATCCTTCTTGAGTTCCTGAAACACCTCATCAACAAGCGCCCTTGCGCTAAGGGGAAAAGCAAGAGTACGAGCCTGTTACCTAGACACTATACCTGCTCCATGTCCCGATGAAGTGGAACTGTATGAACAAGGCTCTCAACCAGCAGACATCCTAATCCATACCCGCCAGAGAAGTATCAAACCCTGACTGGATGACCGAAATCACTGATCAGCCTATATCGGCACCTTGCTTCCATTTCCAACCCACCATCCTAAGCTACCTAGAATCTCATTTCACCACCCACACCCATGTGGAATGCTTGAAATTCCGACATGGGCACAAACACTTGACACCTCAAGCTAGGCCAACAACTTGTCAAATTTCTACCTGGACACATTTCCTTGTTGAGTGCTTACAGCCGAGTACAGGTAACACAGTCTCCATCTCTAAGGCCTTTTTTTGAGCAATACACCTAGTTCCCCACTACCCAGCAAATTCTAACACTAGTCATTTCCCTACCCATCTCACAAAAATCCCCTATAGGAAAATTACAACTAACAAGGTGCAGATACCTGAGCTAGCAACTGTTCAGTTCAACAATAAGCCTCCTTCATTAAAAAAATATCACATAATTTCCTCAAGAACAACAACAACAAAGCTCTATTCCCAAATTAGTTGGTTAGGGGTCAGCTAACATGAATCATCAAAGTTCTAAAAAAATTTTCCTCGAACAAACAAAATGAATTCCCTTTCTCTTTGCTTTTGGCCCTACCATAGACAAGAAATGAGAGACCACAAAACACCAAAAAAAAAAAAAAAAAAAAAACACTCGCAGCATAAGTAGAGATCTATAGGGCCACTATTGTAATCAGAACCTCTCTACCCACCTTAGACAAAATCTTCCCTTTTCACCCCGTATAACTTTTAACTAAGCTTCTCCAAAACTTACCATCTTCTCAAATAGAAAGGATCCCACTTGGCTCAACTTCAAGAGTCAAATAGTATTTGCTACATACTTCACCTAGCTATAAGGCACATTTTCTACAGGTGTCACAGTAAATGGTTTTTTGTACATTGGGAGCAGCTAATGCTGCGGGGTAAGGGAGGTATGATGAATCGAACCTGAGACAACCCTTTGAATTCCCAACCATTGGGCCAACCTTGTTCCTTATAATGTCACACTAAATGTAGAACTTTAGACCAGGATTAATGTTGGACTTAGTCACAAATTGGGTTAAAGCGGTCACCTGTTATTAAACCTATAAAAAGAGTGACCATTTCAAGCTAAATAGTAACCTTTTTCAAATAAATTAAAATTACACGGGTCTCATACAAGACATTCTGAATTCACTATTGGCAAGGATCCTGCATTGGTTTCACATTACTAGTTGTCTAATCAAACCACTCAACACCACCACCTTTCAATCAAACATCTTAGCAAGACTCAACCTTTTAGCCAAGCAACTCAACAAGACTCAATCTTTTGATCAATCAACTCAATAAGACTCAACCTTTCAATCAATCAACTCAACAAGACTCAATCTTTTGATCAAGCAACTCAACAAGACTCAACCTTTCAATCATTCAACTCAACAAGACTCACACTTTCCACAAGGAAAGAAACATACACCCATTTCCAATCCAATTAATACAACAACAACAGCAAATATAAAAGAAAGAACAAAAACCCAATAACAATAAATCAAACCCAACACAGAAATCAAACAAAAAACACTAAAAAGACATAAAATGAGATGATCATTACCTGAACAGGGGGTTGGGTTTTCTGGGCAGAAGCATGATGGTCCAAAGCAGCATCTTTTTCAGTAGAAGTGGTAGACATTGAAGCTACAAATGAAGGGTAGTTAGGTTTACAAGAAAGTGTCTGAATATTTCTGGGAATATTGTTATTGTAATAGAAAGTTTGAGGCTTTAGGCACGAGGTAAAAGAACGCAGCATTTGCGCATTATCAGGGTTTGTCCAGGTACATTGGATGCTGGACAAACTTTGCATTTGTCTTTGATGATTTTTAGGATTCTCTTGAGATTTCTTCCTGTTTTACTACATTATCATGCTCTTATGATTTTTGGATTATGTAAGTACACTTGTGAGTTGTGTGTGACTTGTTTTTGGTTTGGTTTGGTGGGAGGGGGCTTAGGAAATGACGATAATGCTCACCTAAGGTCAACTATAGTAAGGACGTCTGGTTTGGTCTATAAGGATTAAGGAGTCGGAAATATCGATGCAGTCGAGATTTGGACTCATATTCTACACACAGCTTCTCAAAAGTATAAAAAGATGGATTTGGGAAATGTCAATTATGCTTATCCAAAGTCAACCCTACTGTAGACATTTGGTTTGGTCTATAAAGATTAAGGAGTCGGAAATGTCAATGTAGTCGAGATTTGGACTCATATTCTACACGCAACTTCTCAAAAATTATAGCAAGATGGACTTAAGAAACGACGGTAACGCTCGTCTAAGGTCAAATATAGTGTGGGTATCTGGTTTGGTCTATAAGGAGACGTAAGTGTTGATATAGTCGAGATTTGGACGCATATTGTGTATGTATCTCTCAAAGATTATAGAAAGAAGGATTTAGGAATAATGGTAATGCTCATCTAAGGTCAACCATAACCACGACATGTGGTCTTGGTCGATAAGGAGGCGTAGAGGTCGATGCAATCGAGTTTTGAACTCATAAGAAGCATATAACCTCATAAAGGTTTTAGAAAAAAATGAACACACATTGGCCTTTTACTAGTTTCTCTTGTACTTTTGATGTGGAAGAGAGAGTATTGAATTAATACTCACACTTGATAGAATGTCAAAAACAATTTGAGAGTAACAACTAACATGCTTGAAATATAAAAAAGTTAAAGTTAAAACTTTTATACTAATTGTACATTTACAAGCAAATTTTTTTGTTTGAGATAATCATATAGCCACCCACTTACAATATAGAGATGGGTGTACATTTACAAATATAGTTGTACCTAATGGTGTATGTTAAAAGGTTTTGTTCTTAGCATTCTCACTCATATCACTTTTTAAATTGAAGTTAATTGATTTCTAATGTAATATTGCAAATTAATTGTTAAAGAAGTGACTTGCTTCTCACGTTTAAACCCCACGTTTGTATTAGGAATCTATTAATCAAATTCATCTCTTAATGATTCATCTCTGTCTAATGCATGGTGTATTGGTGTGCAATTTTCCGTGATGAAGGAGTTTATCTCTTAATGCTTACGAAGTACTATTTCTCATGAATCCTCCAATTAATGAGTTCTCGGCACCTCCATATAAAACCATTTAACAGCTCCCCTTCAACCTTCCAGATTCTACCAAACACTATGCTACATGAGAAAGAAGAAACAATTACCGAAAATTAGCCTAGACAGTAGAGACACCACTGATATTAGACAACTATATCCACAAAGACATCTACACCAATTATCATACACCATTGTTCTGTAAGATTCAGCCACAAATCAACAACCCAATATCAATGGTCAGTATATGTGCTACCAGTATGAAACCACGGCAAACACCAATTTGAGCTCGAAAACTATTATCAAGCCGCAGCAGACACCAAGTTTATTTGAAAAGTAGAGATACAGGAAGAGATTACAGTGTTCTGCCCGACTAAAATCAAGCTTCATTATTTCGCAGACGTCTCTCTCACATTCACTACTTGTAAAGTTACAAACACACTCATTTCACCCAACAGCAGATGCCTGAATCAGATAGACTTTCAAAGATTATACTACACTCTTTTTAGTTTTTCCTTCATGCGCTCAACAGCAGCTCTAAGGATATCTTCATCCTTGCAGAAGGCGAATCTTACCAAGTTCTTGCCCTCCTCCGGGTTGAGATAGAAAACACTAGTAGGGATCGCAACAACTCCAACTTCCTTGATCAGATAGTCACAGAACGCAATGTCGTCCTTCCGCCCAAAGGGGGTGTGATCTACCACAACAAAGAAGCCACCACTCGGTGGGAATACATTGAAACCCACATCCTTCAGTCCTTTCACCAAAATGTCCTTTTTAGCCGTATAATTCTTCTTTAGTTCCTCATAATAGGAGTCGGGTGCTCTCAGTGCGGCAGACGCAGCATGCTGCATTGGAGTCGAAGGAGCAAAAGTGAGGTATGAGTGTGCTTGCCTCACTCCCCATGTCAAATGTGGGGGTGCTATGGCCCACCCGATCCTCCACCCAGTTAATGAGAACGTCTTCCCTAGGGAATTCAGAGTCACTGTACGCTCAAACATGCCTGGAAGAGAGGCTATGGAGATATGATCCTTTTCAAAAACTAACTTGTCATAAACTTCATCACTGAAAACCAAGACATCATTTTCAATGCAAAGGGATGCAATGAACTCAAGTTCCTCGCGATTGAATATCTTCCCTGACGGGTTATGAGGAGTGTTTAAGAGGATAGCCTGGGTATTTTTCGAGATTGCAGCCTTGAGCTCATCAAGGGGTGCTGCAAAGTCCGGTGGCCGCAGGATTATCTCTTTAATTTTGGCACCAGCCATAGAAAGTGAAGCTGCATAGGTATCATAGAATGGGGCAAAAAGGATTACCTCTTCACCTGGATTTATCAGCCCCAACATGGTTGCATTTATGGCCCCTGTGCAGCCTGAGGTGACAGTTATTTCCTCTTCAGGATCAACTGTTAGCCCTGTATCTTTCTTAAACCTTTCAGCCACAGCAGAATTGAGGTCAGGAACTCCAGATGAACGAGCATACTGGTTCAATCCATCATCAATGGCTTGCTTAGCAATGACTTTCACAAACTCGGGTCCATCAAAGTTGGGAAATCCTTGGCCAAGGTTAATCGCTCCATGTTTGATAGCTAGGTGGCTCATTTCTGTAAAAATGGTAGTTTTGAACCTCTCCAAGCGCTTTGCAACCTGTTAAGTATGTAAAATGACGAGCCAAACAAAATGTAGACATAAAAAACACACTATAGAAACATTGAAGACTCGCGCAACTAGATTGACTTTATTAACAACAATTTCAAGAACAGTGGAACTAGAGATAATTTTATTGAAGAAGTACAGGGTTGAGTCTTTGACATATCCGTGACAGCAAACTTGGAATAGGATAGCTGAAGGGTAAAAGGAAATCTAAAATGTTTTAATCAGACAATCAGTAACATAGTTATGGAAAGAAGCACTTCTTATAAGTTATAACAGTATCACAAGCTCATGAGACCGTCTATATTCAGCACACCATTTTCTTTTTCATCTTGAAGCATTAAAGGTCCTTCACTGCTCCCATATTTGAACAGGATAGATGAAAGCTCAAAACACAAAAATGATCTCGAAAATAACTGCTTCACATTGACCATACATGAACTTGCAAATGTCAAGTTTGAGCTTTTGGCTACATTCATGTATAATATGAAAGGCTTAGGTATTTTCTTCCACAACTCAAAAATCAGTTATCCTAAAATGCTTC
This sequence comes from Corrigiola litoralis, assembly GCA_901111285.1. Lineage (NCBI taxonomy): Eukaryota > Viridiplantae > Streptophyta > Magnoliopsida > Caryophyllales > Caryophyllaceae > Corrigiola > Corrigiola litoralis. Next base: position 1,235 of record CAAKMY010034144.1, on the reverse strand, counting down.
TCAAATGGGAAGAACAATGCTTCCACCAGAAAATAGCAGGATAAGGGCATCTATACGAATTTAAACAAGCTCAACAGTCAGTCATCTTTCTAGAGATTTTCGAGCTAAGGCCTACATTTCAGATTATGGATTTTGTGGAATCTCTATTAATTATCCAATCGGTAGAAAACATTACTAACTCCCTGATCAAACAGCTCAACACCACCATCTTTTATTCAATCAACTCAACAAGACTCATATACAATCCAACTGATACAATGGTCAGTGGTCACACCACTGATAGAGTGATAGCATAACAGCAAATATAACAAAAACCCAACAACGGATTCAGATAAAAGACAGATTATGAGATGATTATTACCTGAACAGAAGGTTGTGATTTGTTGACAGAAGCATGATGGTCCAAAGCATTCTCCTTTTCAGTACAAGTAGTAGACATGGAGTGGAAGCTACAACAGAAGAAAATGTCTGAATATTTCTGTAGGACAAAGTTTGAGGCTTTATACACGAGTATAAAGAACGCAGCATTTGAGCATTATCAGGTTTTGTCCACGTGCATTGGGTCCTTGTGGGACCAATTACAAAGTAACAAAGGTAAAAAAGTGTGAAAACCGGAAACCGCAAAATAATAACGCACGAGTAAATTGATGTTCGGAACAGCACAAAATGTGGGTTTGTCTTTGACAATTTGTCACTTGCTTAAACGTTAATGTACGTTCAAGTTTGGCAGGCCCATTTATTGCCAGAGTATGAACATGGAAAAAGTTGGTAAGCTAACTAGCAATAGGCGGCAAGGTAGTCTGATAAAAGGCACTCATATGTGTTCCTATAAATGCATGAGATTGAAGCTATGGTTGATACACAACACAAGCACAAATTATTACTAATATATAGAGAGAGTAAGAGCTAGCTTGTAACTGTGAGATTATATCCAAGTGTACGGATATAAGTGAGGGAGTGTACAATCCACTACGGTGTGGGGGAGTACACAATATATCACCTATTTATCTTGTTTTACAGTGAGGTATTAACTGGGTTCTTGGGTGAGAGAGTGAGGGTTTGCAACTTTAGCCGATAAAAGGTTGTCACTGTTTGTACTCATCTAATAGTTAATATATAAAGCAGAAGAATTTCAAAGCTTTACATCGAGTCCAATTATTTTAGGAGTCTTTTAATGTAATTTAGGATTTTTAATTTATGTTAGGAGTCTTTTGGTGTAGGTATTTTATTACTAT